>JAMLFY010000951.1:0-19977 GCA_030441495.1 Dalbergia oliveri
GTGACAGATGTGCAGCAGCTATGAGAGCATCATCAGTATAGCGGAGCTTGTGATGAATTTCATAGCGCTCTCTAAGTCCTTTCAATATTTGTATGGTTTCATCCACAGTTGGCTCTGGCACTTTAACTGGCTGGAATCGTCTTTCCAAAGCTGGATCTTTTTCAATGTGCTTTCTGTATTCATCCAGTGTTGTGGCTCCTATACACTGCACAAGTTTTAAAGCACACTCTTTTTAGAACAGTTCCAATATAAGCAAACGTAAGAGCATCTAACAATATATATAAAATTTTTTATATGTACATTATGGTAGTTTAGTGTAAGCACAACCAGATAGGAAATTCATAGGCATAGCTCACCTATACCAGAAAAAGACCAAATATTCCATTTTGTAAAGTATAGAATTGATGGGGCAATCTAAACATGTGACCAGCAACACATTAAAACAGCAACTCTTTTATCCCGGTTGTATTTTTATAACTAATCAAAAGCAATGCAAAAACCAATTCCTTCTCCCCTCACATGTCACACAAATTGATTTTAAGGTCAGAGCCAACAGGCTCAGGCAGCATATCCTCTTTTAACATGTCATGGGAAAAATATTACCTGCAATTCACCTCTGGCAAGAGCTGGTTTTAATATATTTGCAGCATCAATTGCCCCTTCAGCTGCTCCTGCTCCAATCAGAGTGTGCACTTCATCAATAAATAGTATTATCTCATCACTCTGTTTGATTTCCTCCATTAGTTTCTTTAATCTCTCCTCAAATTCTCCACGATATTTTGTTCCAGCTACAAGCAGACCCATATCAAGGGTTATAACCTAAATCAAGCAGAACACAGGGTACAGTATTAGTATATAAATACCAAGGCATAAAAGGGTAACTGCTGACACTAAAAAAAGTATATCATGAGTAATTTTTTTCTAAGAAAATATGTAGAGCATATAACTTTTGCAAACAACATTGACCATCTTAACCATTAATACTTTACAGCCATTAGTTTGACAAGATAAATGACAAAATTGGTTAGAGACATGTGATCGCTTACTTGCACGTCATTAACTGCTTGACTAGTTTAGGGATGGCATGTAACAGACTGTTATGCCAGATTAACAAAGCTTTCACATCATTCAAGACTCTCAAAAGTATGTTAAGCACCAACAAATCCAGGAATTTCCATAGTATTAAAACTTGGATCGGACCAGCCGGTTGGACCAATGAACTGGTAAACCGGTCTGCTCACTGGTTCCAGCTTCTCTTCAGATCGGACATGCCAGCAAACTGGTGCAACCCAGACAAAACCGGCCAGCTGAAGAAAAACTCAATGACTCGGTTTGAAATAACAAAACCAGCCGAGTCATTAAAATTTAAACTACATAAAATTTTTGACTTTTTTTTAACAAAAATTGATTGTAACCAAAAGACTTTCTCAAGTCCTTCGGAGAAAAGCAAGTGGGCCTTCTTGTTTTATAGGATAGAACTTGGCTTCCATTTACTTCCATTTGCAATGTGGGACTCACTAGTGGAGGGAAACATTCTATAGCAGAAGTCCTGATTAACATTTTTCTTTCATTTTCCATGGGGGACTAACTTTTCAGTCTTACTCGTAGTCAAGCTCTCCATCTTGCAACCTCAAAAGTTGCAACTGTAATGAGGCATTTCAGCTCCCATATATTCTCATAAAGAGTTGGGGACATTTCAGAACTTTAGATTTATTTTCAGTAAGCTAGATCGATGGAGTTTTCTAAATGGGAAGTTGCTCTCCTTATGGTTTCTTCAATAAGCATTCTAAAAGGAAAGTGGCTTTCAATAAGTTCTGATGAAATTTCAGAAATTCAGAAGCATTCTCATGTGGGACTAATCGACACAGTGTCTTCCATTCTTGTTCTATTAGAACTATGTCACTCACAATGGAACTAATTAATGAGTTCTTCTATAATGTCAATGTGTGAACAAAGATTTCCCTGTGAAAAAACTCAGAGAGGGTCTTTCTATTTAGCTATATAAAATTATAAACCAAATACTCATACTTTTTAAGAATACAAATTTTTAAAGTGTGTTAAATTATTAATTAGATAAATTATTTTATTATATTTATTTATATTTTATATATTTATTTTATTAAATCCGGTTAACCGGTAACCCAGTGCCTCGAGTCGATCACGATCCAATTCTGAAAACTATGATCAATACTTATGTTAAACTGATATGCAAAACTAAAATCACACAATCAGATGACAGAAAATCAGACAGGATGCCCCAATACTGGTTCACTGCCTTGGTGCAATAGAGTTCCCTCTTAGCAAATGCCCCAATACTTATTTTAGAATTGCTTTACATAGATCCAGCAAGTCGAACATGTTAATGTTAATGAGAAACAAAATCCCCAGAATTGAACAATCACCAATTTTACAAACTGCAGTGATAAAATATTTGTTCTAACCTTCTTTCCCTCTATGGTTTCCGGAACATCACCATTTGCAATACGTTGGGCAAGCCCTTCAGCAATAGCTGTCTTCCCAACACCAGGTTCTCCAATAAGGCAAGGATTATTTTTGGTACGACGACCTAAAATTTGAGTGACACGTTCAATTTGTTGCTGCCTTCCCACAACAGGATCCAGTTTTCCCTGGGGTTGGAGGGCAGAAAGATAAATAATTAGACTTGTACACAGAATGAAGCTTCATCTACAATCTTTCAAGAATAAAACTAGAAAACGTCAATTACCTCCTCCGCTAACTTGGTCAAATTGGTGCCATACTCCTCCAAAGTTGGCATCTTATTGCTACTACTTCCTGGGCCAACAGTAGCACCAACACTGTCCGTGCTCTCACCAACCATGCGAATAACCTGTGCCCATCATGCAGAGATTACAAGATTAAAACAAAAAGTTAAGATAAAATATGTTCATATAAAATACAAATGTGCAGAAAGAAAATAAATGAGGACATAATACTAGCCTGAGTGCGAATATTAGTAGGATCAGCACCCAGGTTTTCAAGAACACGTGCTGCTACACCTTCACCCTCTCGAAGAAGACCCAGAAGCAAGTGCTCAGATCCAATATAATTATGTCCTGCAAGTTAGTCAAACTTAATCAAGGTCAAGCACTAACATTACGAATATTTCTGTAGCTTCTTGTGCAATGGGATAGACTATCCAATCCTCTGCACCTTTACTTTGTTCAATTTTTCTCCGGTGCACCCAATTTCCCAATCAATTCTACCTTATTTCAAGCAACAATAACAGCATATAAACCATTGAAAACTGACAAGTAATAGAGAGATGGGTAATGAGAAGAAAATTTTCTGCAATGCAAATCTGTTTATAGCATGTTTGGCTTCATGTTTGGAGAACTCCGAACAGAAATCCAAACATGCTATAACTGTTTTGCAACTAAGTAATTAGACATATAGAAGAATGATAAAGGTAAAATGCGCTTACCAAGTTGGCGAGCTTCTTCCAGTGAGAGTTCCAAAACACGCTTTGCACGAGGAGTAAATGGAATTTCAACAGCAACAAATCCGCTACCCCTTCCAATTATCTTTTCCACTTCTACACGTGCATCTTTAAGGTTAATTCCCATAGACTTTAGAACCTTAGCAGCAATACCAGTGCCTTCACCAATAAGGCCCAACAAATCTGTTCTGTTCCAACAAAATTGTGACCAAGCCGTCTTGCTTCCTCCTGGGCTAGCATTATTACTTTGATTGCTTTCTCTGTAAACCGCTCAAACATAGCTTTGGGTATGCATCTGCTAGCCCTTGCTCTCCTTGAAGAAGTAGCAGTTAACACCTTTGAATGAAAATCTTGTCCAGGTCTCAACATAGTATCCAGAGGATTAGAAGCACGTAGCCCTGAGAAACTTGTCAGCCTTATTCCAGACATTCGTAAAGCAGACATCATTTTGATAGATCTTTTTGATTTTGCTGAACCATTATGTTGACCATGCCTTTGCCCAGTCAATAGGCCAGGTACATTAATTGACTGAGCCAAAACCCTAGACATGATTTCTGAATAGCTGACTGCATTTTTTACTGAATCACATTAGTTGACAAGTAACATATTTGAAAAAAAACAGAACGCACTTGATAAGTAAATGTGCATGTTTCAGCATGTCACTATTCAGGACAAGAAAGCACTTCATCTTTGGACACATTAAGCAACCAAAATTATGAAATGAAACTGCAAGCCACATAAGTATAAGATACAACAAGAATAATAACCAAGCCTTTCCCACTAGGTGGGGTCGGCAATCTAATATATGATACTAAGAGCAAATAAATACAGTGAAGATATTCAATAAACGTATACATTTAATTCCCTCCTAACACAGAGATATCATATATCAAATTGGTAACTATTCTTACATCATAATAAGCTAATAAGATTCAAGCAAAGAAAATTTGAAAATCACCACCCAAAAACAATGTGAGAAAATATTGTAACCTAAGCAAGTTGTCAGATAGAATAACACTGCCAATGTTCATTATTTATGAACATCTTACTATTAAAAACCATAGATACAAGTGCTGTAGATTGAGATCATAAGAACCTTCAATGATTCCCTGATGGTATACAAGTAAGAAGAACATAAATAACTACCCAAATCTTAGTTTCCTTCAGATGGTCGACCAGTGGAAAAGGTACAAATCTATTCCTCTTTTCTGAATTCTGACCCCTCAGCCCCCACACCAAATAAAAGTTCAATATTAACCCAGAATTTTAAACAGACCCATTCTACAATCATTGTACAATTCCAAAGCAAGAAACTTCGGCTCTTGAAAAAAATTGAAACAGTACTGCTTAAAAAGACACAAAAAAAAGTCTCCATTCTTCTTCCCAACGTCTCAATCACCCACTTCCTCTTTCAAGTAAAAGCTAATCAATCGATCAATCAAACAACAAATGATACTAAACTAGGGATCATCCAGCTAAGGAACACGGGACTAAAAAATCAACAACTCCAGCAAAAAGAATAAAAAACGAAACTAACAATTAACAAAACACTTGAACTTGGAAGAATTGACAACAATGACTAACTCCATGAGAAAAAAAAAGTAGTTAAATTAGCGCCTTGCATATTAAACACCAACAAGTTAGACAGCGAGAAGTCAACTCTAGATAACAATCATAAAAAAATTTGACCAAACACCTGGTGCGCCAAACCAGAAACATAGGAGGAAAACGAAAAGGCCCAACAATAGCAGAACAAAGGGCAAGTGACACAACACAACAGAACGTTTAGTTGCAAAACCTAATTGAAGCAGCCATTCAACTACCACAACCGAAAACAACAACAGAAGATTTGCAAATAACAGAAAGAACTCACCAGAAAGCCCTCCTGACACTGATTCAATTTGGACCCAGAAAGAATTGAGTGAAAATATAAATAAAAGAAAAAGAGAGAAACAGGAATCAAAGGAATAAATTAAGGGAAAGAGAAAGGGGCTTTAGGTTTAGTTAGTATGGTGGGAGGGGCGAGGAGCGAGGGAGGATTCAAGGAAGGAAGGAGCAGGGTTACAGATAAAATGCGGTCTGAGACAACAACGCCAACCTTAATTTTATATATATGGGGTCGTGTTTTTCATGTGTTTCATGTATCTGTATCCTCACCTCACCTCCATGGGCCTTTCATGACCCCTACCTTACTCTATCTTTTGTCACTGAACTTTTCTGACACGTGTTCGGCTATCATTGGTTCCCTCTCGTGTCTGGGATTGTAACACGTCCCTCTATGGCCATTTGTTGCTTGATAGTTTATTTTTATTTTATTTTATTGGGATGGTTTATTTGCTATTTGCAATTTGACGTTCACCTCTTCGCGAACTGCCATTGGCAACTCATTTATCTGGACTGTTGGCTTTTCATAGATTCGTAGACAAGCTTGATACGTAAAATAAAATTTTCAGAAAAATTGAGTCCTAATAAACATCACTTGCAAGAAAGAAAATCTATTGTCCAGTGCGTCAAGGAACTAGTGAATATATCTTTGGAAATATAATCAATTTATATATAATTTATTTGTATTATAGACGAAAAAGATATATATTGCATAATATTATATATATATTTTAAATATTATTATGTCTTGAGCAGATTAATTAATGATGAAATATTGATGAAAAAGGACAACTTTATAATTTCAAAACTTATAGTTTTATTTTATTAATGTATTAATTATTGTGTTTTAAAATTAAATTTATTATCACCAAATCATATCCATTCAAAAATATTTAGTGGTGGAGATCTATGGACTATTGCATGATTCAAAAGACATAGAGATCAAATTATCCACCACCCTTCTTATGTGGTATGGCAGGCTTTGAGGAGCTGCTTTCCTCTTCATGATAGACAACCATGAAAGAAGCAGCCCAATGGTGCACCAAGTGCTATTTTTCTAGGTACTGGATTGACGCCTTCCTAGCAAACTACCATCCCAAAGCCCAAAACCTATAAGAATTTAACAAAATAAAGGGATGACCTATCCCCATGGGCTAATGACATAGGAAGAGACACCAAAAATAGGAATAGAGGAACCCTAAGAAGCAATGAGATAGGTGATGTGTTGATAGCTAGCCTTGGGCCCAAAAAAAAACGTTACTTTATATCCCATCATCCTAACTTCACACTTAACTTGGTTTACAACTCTAGATAGTTGCAAAAAGTGAGATTCTCCTTGGTTATAAAAGCAATAAAACATTGAGCAATCCATAACCCAACACAACCAAGCCCAAGAAACAAAGTTGTTGCACCTCCTCCACATGATACGCATGCAAATACATGAAAAACACACTATGAGAGCTCCTCCCATTTTTCTCAAACCATATTATTTGTAAAAACAATACTCATAATCTAAAAACCAAATAACTCAAGCCAACTGAGCCCAACAAATACAATCATGCCAATATTCCTTAAATAGAGCTATTAGAGACACACCCATTCATTCATATTGGTGAAGGGCGTTCGTCTAGACTTGAAGAACAGTGACCAAACCATCCTTGGTGCATCCTTAGGCTGACAGCATTCGTTCTCAGGCTCCAACCACCAGGGAGGGTGCTCCTTTTGGTCATCAAACTTCATGTATTTCTCTTGGCTTCTCAAAAGCTTACAAACTTAGAATAATCAAAGTATTGGTTAGTATCTTAAATCTCTTTTCATATTTTGTTCCGAGTCAAGTACAAATGAATCCAAACTGATATGATCAGTTTGATTTGATTATATTCTAGTTCATAGAAATTGATTCAGTCCTATGCGATGATCGGATTACCCAGTTATTATTATTATTATATCATGTTCATTTCATTTAAATAGAAAACAATCACAATTTAAAAAAAAATCACAAACTTTGGATCTCTTAAAATTTTATTAATTTCATATGCATATATAGTATAATAGCATCAATGGACATAATTAAAGTATGATTTATTAACTAAATACATTATATATAGAAAAAAATATTATATATAATATATGATCAGATCGGGTCATGAGATTAAAATTTATGAAATCCAATACCTTAACCAATTATTATCGGATTTAATTGTTTTTATCGATGTACGTAATAACCCAAATCAATTTAATTGATTCAGTTAGAGTTTATTGGGTTAACTTGATCCACTTATACTGCTAGTCTTCTGAATTTGAAAAAAAAATGCTATAGAAGTTATATTCATATAATAATCCACAAATTTACCTCAAATCAAAATAAAACCCCAAATATTGACATTCAAATTTAAATAGATTTTGTGTAAATATATTTGATCTTATATATTATATTAATATATAATTAATAAATTATATAAATAATACTACCTTCGTTAGATATAATTGTCTAAAAATTAATGTATCTAGTTATAATTATAACCATTTACATCAATTTTAAACAATTATTTTTGGACGTAAAAAAGTATATATTTAAAAGATTTGATCATAGAGGTCAATGAATCAATTTCTCAATTTTTTTTGCGTTAACACTAATTTTTGTCAACGATATGAGAAGTGCCAAATCACTTAAATTAACTAAACATTTGATCAGTTGGGCACTATTATTTATAAACACTTCATATACAAGTATTTTTAAAATTAATACATTCTTAACCCCGAGGCTCACAGTTTCATAAATATTTAATATTAGACAAAATATCTATACATGTGATACTTAACAGAAAAAAACAAAACAACTATTTTTCATTCGAGTAGCTTCTGGTCCGGTCTTACAAATCAAAATAAATGGGGTAACAAATCAAAATAAATGGGGTAAAAAATTAATCTGGTGTGAGCTACCTACCAACGGCTGTTGCCTTTTTTTTTTTTTGTTCTCTTAGCTACCTATCAAGTCAAAATACACGTTTTTCGAATTTATTGTCCGCGTTTTTTTGTATAAGAAAATGTTGGGGAAAGTCTAAGCCCCATCACTTAGAATGATAAACGATATAGTTTTTCTCTACGAAAGTTTTTCAGATTCAAATCTCCTACCATATGGGTAAAGGTCGCCCATGATTCAATCCACTTTCATCGAGCTAACCTTAGGACCTAAGATAACATTTGGTAAGGGATAACATAAATATATGATCAGAGATAGTGGAGATAAAGAATATAAATAATAAATATATATATGGATATTATTGGAAAAAAAATATTAAATTTCTATCTCCATATCTATCCCCACATTTTGAAAGGACAGAAAAATTTTCTATTCCCTATTCCTATCTCTACCACCAAATAAATTTGTCTAGTGTTTCTATATTTTTATCCATGTATTATTAACCAAATACTACCTGAGGCTATAATTGGAAATTTTATAGATGATGAAAGAGAGGCTAATAATAGAATGAAATAAAAAGGTAAGGAATAGAATGAAAGAGATTATATAGTCATTTGTTTGAAAATTATTTTCATTCCTCTTTAACTCAATTTGGATGGTCAAAAAATTTTGATTTTAAGTGAGAGAAGGACATATTGTTCTATCCTAGTCACATCACTTCATTCTCTAAAATTACTTATAAAAAATAATCATTTAACTTTAATTTTATCATTTCTTATTATCCGCTTTATTTTCATTTTTTCAATTATATCCTACCTTATTTCCGGAGTTGGTGACAAGGGAAGCCGGCATTCGAAAAAGAATAAATAAATAAATAAAATCAATGGACCTTAGTCAATCAGTCATCACAAATGTTTTTCTTTGTTTGGGTCATGACGTACAATGCGTTGGGAGAACTTCACTTAAAAATATAATTATAATAAATAATAAATTATTGAGGTTTTTTTTTTGGTTGACTTTTTTGTTGGTCGTGAAATTAGTGAAGGTTACTTGGCCCAAAAAGGGAATTGGGCTACAGATTTAGTGCAAGAAGTTATGGGCCCATATGCGGGTTGATGTTGAGAACTCCAACCCTGATATGCCTTGACCGAAAAAATAAACCAAAACAATGGAATCATGTCATAGTATTCAGTAGAAAAACTTTACAGTGTAATCAAGTTCTCTTATATTTTAAAATGTTAAAGGACCAAAATTTCAATTTATTTTCTTCAGGAACTAATTTATTGGACTCAAAAATCGATATATGGATCAGTTTAGGTGTTTGCACAACTTAAAATAACTGCCAAAATTATATATATGGCTCGAATAAATGTTGGTTAGGATCAATGTCTAATGAGTTGTGCTATTTGAATTCCTTAATAAATATTACTTATTAAAGGCATTCAAAATTAATCGTTAAGCTAGATAATGCCTAACTAGTTATGTTAAAATGTAATTAATGCCTTCCTAAGAATTTCCAAGACTTAGGTAGTATTTGGTAGGCTTAAGAGAAATAGGGACAATAAAGACGATAAAAAGAGACATAAATATTAAATATGAATAGGATATTATTAGAAGAAAAAAAATGTTAAATTTCTGTCTATTCTTTTGACTTTGGCGGTATAGAAATTTTATGTTTTCTAGGATAGAAAATTTTCCCTCTCCTGTTCCTATCTTCACCAATAAACAAGTTTATCTCTAATGTTTTTGTATTTCTGTCATAGAGACAGGAAACAAACGCCATCTTATAGACTTTGACGTAGCGTTTGGTAGAGGGATAGGAACAAAAAAATACAAGAGCAATGGAGACAAGAGACGGAAATATAAATAATAAATATGTATATAATATAGGGGTATTATTAAAAGAAAAAATATTAAATTTCTATCTTTATATTCTATCTATACTTTTTGAAATACAGAAATTTTATGTTTTCTGCTCTATCATTAAAGGATTTATACCTCTAATATCTCAATATTTATATTTCTGTATCACTAACTAAATGCTAGAGCTACCAAAATGTTGAGCTAACATCAAAGTAAAGGATTAGGATTTAGGATTTTCACAGCAACAGTATGATTTAAGATATCTGATGGATGCATCATAAACCAAGTTGCTCAGATTGTACTTGTTGTGGATATAGTACATGTTACTTGGACGGCAAACGGCATATGCCCCACAAGACACAGGCAAATTAACGTTCTGTCCCATGCTCACGAGGTTGGACGAGAAACAATAAAGGATACATACCTCCCTGAAGACTGCAACTTAATTATTTAAGATTCATGTCCCTCTGTGTATGTTTTCCAAACATATTGGGCATATCTTATGATTTTAAATCATTTTTTATTATTATTGTTGCATTAATTTCCCGCCCAGGATTATACATATGGATCATGCAAGGTCAATTAGATTCAGTGGGCCCCACACCCCCAATAATGCTCACAAGAGATTTTGTTATTACATACCCATTATTATAATGTTCTATATAATTTTGAATAATAGTTTTCTTCTTCTGCACCAAAAAAATTTAAAGGGAAATAAATAAATAAACAAACTAGTACTGCATTCTTCATAAGTTTGGTTTGGGAAGTGTGGATATGTGTGTGTTCCATGGTGCGGTGGGGAGAGAGGTGTGAGGTGTTATAGTCTAGATTGGACAGTAACTGTGGTGACAAGGAAAGGAAAGGCCTTCACGAGATGCTTGAGATTGAAACAGCTGCATATTATATCCATCCAGCATTTCTGCTTACCACGTCCCTTGATTTGATTTGATTCTCACTTTTAAGCCTCTTTCTTCTTTTCTACCATCTTCCTCATACTGAGAATGAAAAAAAGGTAGGTATGTAGCACTCCTCTTAATGCCAAAACATAAAAACAATATTACATGCACGAAATCCTGCGGACGTATTCTTCTTGTTCATAATAAAATGTGGATTTTTTTATTTTTTTATTTTTAGTGTGAGAATGAGAAAGGTTCACGGTTTAAAAAAAATGAAATCTCTATTATGGATGGATATATTGTGATTATGATTACTCCTTTTTGTCTTATGCTAGCTTCAAGAATCAATCAATCAGTCAATCGATGCAGTATACAAATACAAATATATAGTTAAACAATAAAATTAAATAACATCTAATGTCATTTTACTATAAAAATTATACGACATAGTAATGAAACACGAAGGGTAATATTACAGCAATAAAAATAATATAATATCTTCTTTTTTATGTGTAAGAAATTCTGTCATTACAAACGATATATAATTTATGAATTTCACCCAACAAAAGTTACACCAATTTCTTTAAAAAAAAAAAATTGAGGGACGGTGTGCCCAAAATAAATGAAGGGTGTTTTGCTTGAATTGCAACCTTTTTTTCCAACAAAGGTATTATAGCTAAAAATTCTTTCTAGGTGGTTGGAGGAAGGGAATGGTAGATTTCAAACAAAACCTCATTTAAAGGGTATAAAAGGCAATTAAATCACTAATTTAGGTTCAACCATCTTGAATTGCAATCCCATTGAATGGAAAATACAGCGATTTTTCGTGTCTTCATGCTGAAGAAGCGACATTTGATATATGTGTGGGGTGTGGGGAAAACTAAGGTATAACTAAAAGTTGTAATGGCTGAAACTCCCTCTTGCGCCCCATGTCTAGACAATAACAACATAAAATTAACCAAAAGAAGTAATAACATAAAGCACTCGGTAGCTAGATTATTGCTTCTCCCATAAGAAATTTATCTCCTCCCCAGTTAAATATTAGTCAATGTGTTACGTGTAATACTTCAGTAATATTGAAAGTATGAGTTAAAATAATAATAGGTCATCAAAACACATATTTAAAAAGATCTATACGAATTGGGTGATGTAGGGAACATTTATCTTAGGAAAAAAGTTTTATAAAATATTGTTTCTCTATTTTTTTTATATAAGCTTCATTTTTTAACGTGTGATTTTTTTTTTTTTGGTTTTAGATTTATCCTTTGAAAACAAACTTTTCTAATTGTCTTAAAAAATCTATTATATGCATCTTTTAAAGAAAAAAGCATATTTTTCTTAAACAAAACACACACAGCAAATCCTTGGTACTTATATACACTGTCATTTCATTATGTACATTTATTACTTATATTGTCTCATTTTTATCAGTTTTTTGTAATTATATTAAGAGTTTAATTTCTATATAGTGTAAAATTTGTATATATTATCATTTAATTATATATTTTCAAATAAGCAAAAGTAATTAGGTCATGCATCCACTATTTAAAAAATTATACAAATTAAAGAATTGAATTGAATGGAATGATAGTGTAAAATTTTAAGTATATTAAAATCAAACTCTTATATTATTATTAAGCATCTTAGATATACACTTTGAGTGGAATGATAAAACAAATGAATAAAAAATTCAAAAGAGAAAATATTTAAACTTTCTTTTTCTTTATGGTATTCAAATACATCAATTATGTTAATTATTATATATGTGATCTTAATTATAACTGGGAATTACAGCACTTTCTACTCAAACTGATTTTTACAGGTAAGCAAGAGGTAGAAGACACCTCAGACTGATCTAGCTTTCTTTCTTCTACTTAGTGTATGCAGTGATGTTTATCCTACAGTAGTGTTTGATCATGCCCGTTGCTCAGCTGTGTTTGTGTGAGGCAAGCAAAGCAAGAGTGATGAGTGTAACGTTGGAACTTCAGAGGTTCTTCTTGTCGCAATCCTTCCTCCGGAAAAGAAGGTTCAATAAAGACAATGCCCTCTTGCTTCTGCAACCAGCTCCCCTCTTCCTTTAACCCCCTCTTCTCACTCACTTTGGCAAGCTCAGCCAAATTTGCTTCTCTGTGATTTGTTTTTTCCTTCTCTTCTCTTCCCTAGGCATAGGCAATACCACCTACTAAAGCAAGCAAAAGGTTCTGTATGCCACAAGAGAATCATCAAGAAAACCATGCCTAGAGCAAACAGCAGCACTTCCCCTATGGAAGAAGAAATAGAGCAACAAATGGATCCTGCAGGTTCAGGTTCTGCTTCATGGGACAGAAGAAACACTGATGCTGCCAACATCAACAACAGGTATGAACTGATCAGCCCTATGCCTGAGTGTGCTTTAAACCCCACCATGCGTCAGGTCAGTGAAGAATGGTACACGGCCAATAACAGTACTGTACAAAATCAAAATCAACCAGAACCAGGACCAGATACAAGGGACATGCCTTTCTTTCCCGGCTTTGGTGCTGACCAAGATAATCCATTTTTGAATCCATTTTCTGTACCACCCAATCCATCTATGTTCAGCAATCTGGACCCTTCTCATCAGGTGCAGTACTTTCAGGCTCCAAAACCCAACTTCTCTTCTCTTCTCAGTGGCATCCCTAGCAACCCTTTATTTGATCAGCATGGATTTGAAAATGGTAATCCTTCCCAGATGGGGTTTCTTGAGCCTCAAGCTTTCAGCACCTCAAATGTGACCAACACAGATGCTGGCCTCTTTGTTGGGGGGTTCAGCAACATCAACATGAACTCAAACAACCTGTTAGGCCCTCCAGGTTTGAGCTTAGATCCCAACTTAGCAACAACCATGAGTGTGATCCCACAAGATAATAAGCCAAAGTTTGGCCTATTTGAGGGTTTTCACAACATTGAGAATGGTCTTGCAAATTCGTGGCTGAACAGGTCCAACATTCTGAGACCCCTTGAATCGTTGCCTCCATCTGGTGCACAGCCAACTCTTTTTCAGAAGAGAGCAGCGCAAAGGAAAAACAAGAAAGATGAAAGGGGCAAGGGTAAAGTTGAGGAAGAAGGGAATGATAAGAAAAGGAGCATGATCATCGATGGAGCAGCGGTTGTTGAAGGTGGCTATTTTGATGGGCTTGGTGGCTGTGGATTGAACAATGATGATTCTGATCATGACATGGCTGAGGATAGCAATAATGATGGCTACAACAAGATGATGGAAGAGAGTGGTAAGAATGGTGGAAACAACAGCTCAAGTAATGCCAACAGCGCCACCAACACAGCCGCCTTCACTGTGGACCAGAAAGGGAAGAAGAAGTCCGGAATGCCTGCAAAGAACTTGATGGCTGAACGCCGCCGAAGGAAGAAGCTCAATGATAGACTCTACACGCTGAGATCCGTTGTTCCAACTATTAGCAAAGTAAGACTTTCTTATAGCCACCGCTTTATTAGTTCTTCTTTCATTCAAATAATGTGAACTGCATGAGCTTAATTCACTTTTCAACTCTAAAAGCATTCAAGAAGTTAATATTTATAGACCATACATATATGGCTTACAATTCACTAATAGCTAGATCTTTAAGTCAACATAGTTATTAAGAACTGATTACAAATGTTACTATTTACATAGAGGAAGCTAGCATATATAGCATGGTTTCAATTAAAGCATGCAATTAGTTGTTCCTGTGGTTTGTGTTGGATCTGCTATGATATGACCGCTTTGGTTTGAAAGATGGACAGGGCTTCAATCCTTGGTGATGCAATCGATTATATGAAAGGACTTCTGCAAAAGATCAATGACCTTAATAACGAATTGCAGTCAATGCCTCCTGCACCTTCTCCACTGCCACTGCCACTGCCACTGCCACCTGCTCCAAGCTTGCACCCTTTGAGTCCCACCACTCTACCTGCTCTACCCAGCCGCCTGAATGAACCTTGCCCCAGTTCATTGCCAAGCCCCACTGGCCAACCTGCCAAGGTAATGTTGCATGTCCAACTCTCCAAGTTGTAATTTTATTATTAACTCAACCAACATTGTATGGTCTCCTCTGTTCCATTACTTTTTTAGTTGTGGATATATGGAAAAGAAGCATGTTTCTGTGTGCTTTCATTGATGTAGATGTGAACAATTGATAGTTTTTGGGATGCCATTCACTGTTCATGCATCTTATTACCAAGCTAAGATTTATTGATCTTTGTTAAGCATGCGTTCTTAGAACAAGAAAAATGTTTTCCTATATTACATTTGTAATTTGACACTTCTTTCATTGAAGTTTCAAATTATAAATGAAACATAAGATGACTTTTTCTTTCTATCCGAGCACATAAGAAGATTTCTGTTATAGTTTATTAATATGATTTCACATAGGCTTCAATTAATGCAACCATGAAATTATTTATCTGTTCACTATGTATAGGTCGAGGTTGGGCTGCGCGAAGGAGCTGTGAATATCCACATGTTATGTGATAGCAAACCTGGTCTCTTGCTCTCAACCCTGACCACTTTGGAAACGCTTGGGCTAGACATCCAGCAGGCTGTTATCAGCTTCTTCAATGGATTTGCTATGGATGTTTTTCGAGCTGAGGTAACGTTTTTGTTCCATTTGTTCCTACACCACTTGGATAGCAAACCATGTGCTGCATCAGGCCCAGCCCAGTCCAGCCCAGTAGACCAAATTGATATTTTTCCTAATGCATACCACTTCAGCCTGTTTATTCAAAGTGAGCTTTGTAGTACACTTTTCGCTTGTGGTTTATAATATTACACCATATTCTAGAAGAGACAGATGGATGTCATATTTTATGGCAATCGTTCATTTGGAAATTCCTTAAACTTCAATTCATTGCAAAGAACCTGGTGTGATAAATAACAATCATCTACCATTAGAACAGTGTATGATATTCTGTTCCATGTCCATTAAGGGAACCAGAAGAATTAATGCTACTATTACATGACAGTTAATAAAATAGTGACCAACTATTTTGTTTATATGTTTTTTTCGTGCAAAGCTAACCTTTGTTCTCTTTTTCAGCAATGCAATGAAGGTCAGGATCTCCATCCGGAGCAAATCAAGGCAGCACTCATGGAAGCAGCTACCTCCCCCAACACCAACATGATCTAGTGTTCTGCCATTTCCAAATAGACAATTTGTGGCAAACAATTCAATTGTTCTCTTAGCTTCCGTTTCAGTTAAACTGGGAGAAATTTTCATATGGATTTTACCTGTAAAAGACAGCTCTAGCGCTGTTTGGCATCGTTTTGCATGTACATGTTGAATTGAAATTCCGAATATGCTTTGGTATCAAGCTTATCTGTTCAATTCATATGTAGTCGTATATCATAATATAGATAATGCTTTTACCAGACAGAACTGGACATTCAATTCTGCCTTCTGAGATGGTCAGAAGGAATGGGGCATCATGCATGCATTGCAGACGCAAAAAGCAAAGATTAAAGGTTTCGCCAACCACAGTCCCCACTTGAGCCTACCTTTAATCTAAATAAATAAATGACGAATTCCATGGGCCAATATTTGCGAGACATAAAGGACAGGACACTGGAAAATAATGAGGTCCACAACGTGCTCAAATAGTGTTCTGTGTTTCTGGCTGAAAAGTACTCCTCTCTCCTCCAAACACTATAATTGGACATTCAACGTTGGTGCTTTCTTAGAAGGAAGGTTTATCACGTAACCCCGGCACAAATATCCTGAGAGGAGAGGACAGGACCACACTGCAACCAGTAATGCCAAAACAGCGATTACCCACGAATACGTTTCACCAAGCATGAATTTTCAAATCCACCATCAAGATTCAGACCAATGAGTCCACTTTCTACTCTCATGATATGACTGCAACTCCAATCTTCAACGCTCACGCGGAAACCCTGCGACCATATGCTAAGACGGTAATTGACCTCACACACACCAAATACTGTGGCACAAATGTGGAAAGGCATAATTTAATTATACATGTTGCAAAATGCAAATTGATATCCACAATGATTTCCATGAGTTCATCATACTAGCACAAATTACCACTAAAATAAAGAGACAATCAAATTTAAAAATCAGATAATCCGCCCGTGTATATGAACTTAATTACATTAATGGGTTTGGGGTTCTAAGGATGGAAGAGCAACTATGTACAGAGTAGGAATGTTGAAAAATGCAAAGGCTGATATCACCCCATATCAGCTTGCTGAAAACACGATACATTCTATACTAGGTGCGTATAACTAGAAACGCATATATACTATACTAATACCACCAATTCCACGAACGGTTCAAAATTGGATGGATACTCATTCATGCCATCCATATTCTGATTCCAAACACAAACATTCACTTGACAAGCAGTCAGATTCAGAATTAGAATTTTCTTCTTCACGTCATATTCCGATGGCTTTATGATAGTCCCCTTCTACTTTCTACCCTGGTCCGGAATCTGGAACAAGACAAAGTTATACCATGAGATCCTGCCACGAAACTAGGTTCAAAGCTCACATCAGTCAACAAAATTAAATGGACAATATTCTTCGGACAGCTAACATCATTCACACTGGTTCTAACTGGAATATAGGAGGGAACAAAGTTACCTGCAAGCTACAGGAAACAAATCTAAGAATTATCAGGTGTTGAAGCTGATTGATGCAGCTGACATTTGATCTCTTGTGCATCAACACCTTCGCTAAGTGACTGATTCTCTTCATTTTTTGAACTCAAAGTGCCTGGGTTCATTTTCTGAATCTCCTCTTTGGGGTAGATGTAAATTTTCCGGACCATTGCACAAAACTCCCTGGATTAAACATAGAATGAAGTAAACGATGTGCTATCATTCTCAAAAGAAGATAAAATTCAACATAACAACCTAAACAAAGATGTATAGTTAAATAGTGATCCTTACTGCCATGGATCATCACCAACAAGCATCATGTCGCCCTCATTATCAGTGTACACAATAAGCCAATCCTTTTTGGAGACATTAATTCACCTCCAAATTCAAACAGCTGATCCAATTCAGCAATTAATTCACCATAGTTACTGAACTTTGCAAGGTCCACTGACCTACCAAGTGCAATCCCCATCTTATGAACCTAGAATAAACAAAACAAAATTAATTTTCCCCACAAAGTACAAGCTGTTATTTTCTCTTCAAAAAAATCCATCTGACATTAAAGGGACTTACTTTAGTGCAACTTCTAGCAGAACCACTATGTGGTTTGGGTTGAACATCTTTCAGATGTGGCTGAGGGCTTAGTAACGGCTTCCCATGGTCTTCACCCACAACTAGACTGTCTGCTGCTTTTGAGCCCTGATCATTTTCAGATGTGTGATATTGGTGTGATGTCGTATGCATGTGACCAACTGTCTCACTTTCAACATTTCTTTGGGATATATGAGTCTCAGGTGCAATTGGGCCACTGAGAAGTGAGAAGCCAAATAGTTTACAGTCACCGTCTTTTGGTTTTGTAACATCAGAAGTTTTTCCTGATATTGGTTTGGGCAACAGTTCCCTTGATCGAGGACTCTCATAATGAGTTGGGGGGGTGGTGGCATCAACAAGTTACCATGTGGATGCTCAACTTTATGACCATGAAGCACAGGGTATTCACCAAATGCACTATACCTCAAATTCCCTCGAAATTGGCAAGTTTTATCACCACCTTGGACAGAACCTTTTGTACTAGAATCCAAGAAGCTGAATGATAGACTAGAGGGCATTATGGACCATGGACTGCTACCGAGCACACTAATTTTGCCTTCACGGTCCAATAATTTTTTTCTAGCAGGGTTAGTTACAGAGCCAGTTTGATCGACCAAGGATTGATGGGAAGAAGGATCTCCATTGGCCCCAAAGCCTGAAAGAAGATCCGAGTACGGTAGCTCATGCCTCCCCATTGACATCCAGCCCTCTGACCCGTACCTTCTAGAAGTAGAAACAACATCAATCTTTTCATCATCTACTGCAGGAGCCCACACAACAGGCTTTTCAGCAGTATCTGAATCGTTGCTTTCAGCAAAATTGCCTCTCAAGGTCGGTAATTCTTGACCTTGCAAGACCCTTGGAAATCCACTTGCTGATAAAGGGTCTATGCTCACTTTAGATGATGCTGTTAATCCCCAAAAAACAAGTCAGGATTCACATAACCAGAAATGCTTTTGCAAAAACTAAAACAATCAGAAACATCAGATATCAAGAGCCACTTAACCATACCTTCTCGAGTAAGAACAGAAGAATCTGGGGACGAAGGAACTGCATTAGATCGAGGCCTTTTAGGTCTGGGCATCGGAAGAGGATTAGAGCCGGAGGAGCAAGAGCAGGCTCTATTTTCCAAGGGGAAACTCTCTCAGGTCGAGGTATGTTTGATGTTTCGTCCCATCTCACCTGAAAGACATCACGTAACACATGAGAAACTCCACCAAAACTTGCCTATCTCAATATTCACTGTCATTAAAACAAGAATACTAACCTTAAGATTCCTCCATTTGGATTCCGGCCATCTTTTGGAGTCAGCATCTTCAATTCCAACAATGGTACCGGTAAACCTACAAAATTTAACATGTCAAGTCAAGGGATTTCTTCAATTCAAATTCAAATTGTATGTTTATTAATAATAATGCAATACTGCCAGATTAAATAAACAAACAAGCGAGTGAAAAGAATAAAAATCAGCATACATGGCTACAAGGAAGCCGGAGAAAAAGACAACATTAACCATTCCTACCTTTGCTCAGGAGCCTCTTCACCTTCAAACCTCATTTTGAACCGCATCCCTATGGTATAATTATTTTTAACAGACTCCATGTATTGTTCGCAAGGAACGATAAATTCAGCTGGACTGGTCCTGCAAAATAGTAATTGACAGAATTGCTATAAATCCCGCAATGGGGAGTCAATTGGAAAGAAACAAACACTCAAACCAGTTGTTGAGT
>JAMLFY010000952.1:0-19959 GCA_030441495.1 Dalbergia oliveri
TCCATTTTGTTTCATTTCCCAATTTTGAACCTAGTTTACCTTCAAGCCTAAAGCTTCTAAGTTCATGAGAATAGGGTAACTCCTAACTTGATCCCCATGGGTCAATGATTAGGGGAAGTTAAAAAACAAAAGAGCACCAAAAGGGAAATATGTATTCCCATGTGAATAAAGAAAATTAAAAAAAAAAAGAAGAATAAAGGAAAGTGGCTTGTGATTGGTTGGATTTGATTAGTGCTCAATTGAGAAATGGAAATAGGTTGTGAAAAAAATGAAATAGGGATAGCAATAATACAAGTTGGGGGTTGCTTGAAGGTAGTGGACTAGAAGTGAAGGGTTTCTTAAGTTGAGGGTAATTAGTGAGACTAAATGACTTGTCATCATACCTCAACCTTAGCCTAGCATTACAAGCTTAAATAAAGTCCTTTTGATCTTTGGCTAGTTGTTACTTTTGTGGATGTATAAAGAGTGATTTTGCTTTGTTTTGGTTTTGTCTTTTAACTATTGGCATTGGCATGATGAGGATGAGTTCTTTGTCACTTTTTGAACACACACAAGTAGTTTGATTTTCTCATAAAAAGTTTTGCACAATTAGATGGTCAACAGTTGAACTTTGGATCTTGGTGACTTTTGAATTAACTCTTGGAACAATGATGAGGTGTTTGTGGACCAACAATTTGAAAATGTTTTGTCATGTAAATACCATCTTGCTTGTTTAGTTTTATCTTGAGACTTCCTTGGGGACAAGCAAGTTCTTAAGTTGGGGGTTATGATAACTCCCTTAGGAGGAGTTATGTTTTTCTTTAGTTTTCTTGAGACTTTTAGTTTGTTAATAATTAGTTTTAGTTTTCATGGTCACCCTTCTTACATCATTCAATTTAAATTTTTGCATGATTACACTCACGTTTAACCTTGCATTCTAGTTGTGTTTTCCATTGGTTTTGTAGCTTTTTGGAAGAAGAATTAAGAAGCATTTGAGCTAGGAGTGCAAAGGAACAAGATGAAGCAAAGGATTTCAGAAATCCATGCCTGGAGCATGGGTCCTGAAGCTGAAGCCACGCTACAACATGGGTTGCTGTCTAGATTTCTCATATTTCACGTGTAGCCATAGCCACGTGAAGCGTGGGTGCATGAATCTGACATATGGACTACGCCTCTATGACTCTTGGAAGCCCATGATTGGCATAAAAACCTAGGAAACACATTGGAAAGGACATTGAGATGAGAATCCAAATTGGGAAAGAGGACAAAAGGATTGGAGCTTCAATAACTTGAAGAAGACTCTTCTTGGATTTGTCTTCAACTTCTTGTGTATTTTTCTTTGTTCATGGCTTCTTCACATCTTTCTTTCATTATTTTTTTTTATTTCATTTTCCATAATGTGTAACTAAACCTTTTTGCCAAGGGTGATTTATGAGGCTATGTGTTTGACATTATGCTAATGTGAATGAATTTATGTCTTGTTCTCATTTGATAGTGAGCATTGTATTTGAGTTTATTTATCTTGAATGGTTTGATCACCAATTTAGGATTATATGGGTTTTTACAAATTTGAGAGAATGAGTAAGAGCCATGCTTATGAATGCAATGCCATGAGTTGAATGACACCTAGATAGGCAAACATGATTTATGTGGTATTTAAGGGTTTGAGAACTATGTATAGACTTAAGTATGCTAAGAGATTAGGTGCTTAACTTTACTTGAGTAACATTAAATGATCTTGAGAAAGACTTTAATGACATAATGATCCTACCATCACTTAATTGAATTTGGACAAAGCATATTGATTTTCATGTTGCATATTGTTCACATGTGGTTGAAGTAAATCCCTAGTATTTAACTCCATCAATTCTTATATCGTTTTTACATTGTTTTAGCACTTTAGCCCTTAAATTCCTTTTGATATCATCTCTTTTCAATTGTTCAACTTGTCATCTAGTTAACTAAAATTGGTACTTCAATTATCCCTGGGTACAACAACCTTATCTTTTACTCTATTACTTAACGATCTAGTATACTTGCTAGTGTCACTTTCCTTTGGGAGTGATCACAAAACCCTAGGATTATGGATGAAAAAGGGGAAAGTAATGAAAAGCTGAAGCAAAAAAAGAAAAGGAAAGGAAAAATGAAGCTAATTTAATTGAGAGTGACTAAAGACAAGAAGATAGAGTCACCTGAGATTCCTCTGAATACCTAAAGAAGAACAAAGTTGAGACAGGAAAGAATGCAAAAATAAGAGCCACATATGCCTTCATCCTAACCTTAGAAAGTAGAGAAAATTGTTCAAAGCTGACAAACCACAAAAAAAGGCCAACAAGCTATCCATTAGAGACAGGACATCAAGTTCAAATACAAAAATTTTCCAAAAGATGGTCCAAGGGCTTCTCATTCTGATGGATATACTTGAAGCGAGATAGCAGGCACTCTTGTAGAAGAAAAAATTTTCTTATGAAGAAGAAGAGGAAATAGTGGAAGCAAAGAAGTTCTAAGGAGAATGAACTCTAAGACATTGAGAAAACAAAAGCCCTAGACCTATGGAAGAACAGAGGAGGTATTCCTGATCCAACTAATGATGTAATCCTCTGGCGCCTCAACCTCCACCCTCCATAAGAATAACTCCTCTAGAGGAAGAAGTTGAAGCCTTAGAAACTAGCTTCTCCTTGCATCCTATCCCATAATGTTGACATTCCTACTCATGCTACCACTACTTCTGCACCAATTAATTGACCTATTGATGTTCCGCCAATGACTTCACCCATTGCTATTGTTACCATTGAAGAAGAAGGACTCACCCAAGTCTCAGGACACTATTCCCTAGATATTCCAAAGCCTACTCCAAGGCTACCCTAACAACAACAAGAACAATACACCTTTCCAAGCCAACCTCAACTCTCTCAAAGGTCCAGCTTCTCTTGCATAATCAATGAAGACATGGCTTCAAGTTTGGACAGAGTTGAAACTTCAAGTAGGGAGATTGGAGCTCGCTAGGAGGCATGAAGAGTTGCTTCTCCAACTCTTTTAAGAGCTTAAGAGAAGGGGCCAATAATGTTGTGATCTCCAGACACAACCCTTGCTGATGACAAAGGGGGGAGAAAGAAAAGAAAAAGAAAATCTTTTGATTATTATGCTCAGAATTAGGGGGCAAGCTAAGGGGAGCGCTTTAAAGAGTTCTCCAAACAAAACAACTTATGCATATCATGTTTTTATTTTATTTTATTTATGCTCTTAACCTTTTTTGTTTGTTTTGATGTTCTAAAACATTCATTTTGAAGTATAGTTATTCTGCTTTACATGAAACAATTTATTATACTTTGGATATTTATACTCTATTTAACATATCTTTCATTCCTCTCTAATGCTCCTACTCTACTTATATTGCCTAGATACATATCCTGTGCTCTCTTATATATGTCTGGAATCCGAGTCATGTGCATTGATACATATGTTTAGAATTTTTTTATGTCTGATACAACACACTTGTTTAGAATCACTTTTTTCTATGCTCTAATACATAAACTGAGTCATGCTAATACACAAGCTTGAGTTTTATCACATATAAATATAGGCTCTGATACATAAATGATATGAGCAATAGGTTTAAGAAACTCCTATGATGTTCGCAAGATTATCATTGCATGTTCCAAATGTTGTTTTACAATTTCAATAAAGTTGATAATGATTCTCTAAAAAAGATGAGTCTTTTGAAAAAAAAAATTATGGATAAGTTATTCTATTGCTTCCAACTCAAGATTGAATATCACACGTATTATCATATCTTATCTAAATGTGATTAAGTTCAAAAAGTTACAATGACTTAGAATCAAGTTCATTGTCAAAAAGTTCAAATGCTCTACATTTCAGAAAATATTTTTCAAAGAAAACCTTCACCTAGTCATTTAAGGTTATTGAATGTTTGCTAACATCTATGACAAACACTAAGTTACTTTCTAAAACTTTATCAACAAGTATGTTTTGAAAGAATGTTTAAATGTTCAGGTTCAAGTTTTCAATATTATTTTTCTTTCAAACATCCCAAAAGAGTTTTTCAAAATTAGGTTTGTCATCATCAAAAAGAGGGAGATTGTTAGCTCCAAAACCCTTCAGAAAGTGTTATAAGTTGAAGTTTTGAGTGACAACAAAATCAATTTTGTTAAAATATTTTGAAGAATGGACTAATCTTTTGCTTGAGTTTCTTGAGTATTAAACAGGACCATTCTCGTTAGCATACAAGTTCCATCAACAAGTTTTATTTTCACGTTATCATGTTTCAACATGTTTAATCTCATTCAAAGAGATTCGAACTAAAATGAAGTGAAAAATAATCTTGAAATGAACTTAAGTATGTTATACACATGAAGAAAGGATTTCCAAAGCCAAAAACCAAGTCAAATCTTTAAAAAGTGACCTTCATCTTCGGAATGTGATATGCAAATAAGGAAATCTATCTTCCTCTGAAGCAAGTCATGATTATTGTCTTCAATTGTGATGATAAGATTACCTACAAGCTCTAATTAAAGAAAGAAAGATCAATGAGAAGATTAGAAACTGAATGTTCACATTAGAAAGCACTTCTTGAAGTGAACACCTTACTAAATAGGAGGAAAAATTCAAATTTCAAATTAAAGTCAAACAAAAAAGAGATCCCATTAACATCTCACCTTTTTCACTTGGTTAACCACTCCAGCTTCTAGAAAAAGAAGTTTAGAAACCTCGTCTAAAAAGTAAAATGTAGTTTTTGAAGATGCACTCAAAAACCTCATTTGACAACGGTCTCTATTGGTAAAAGTAGCTTTAACATAATCGAGCTAGTCTTCTATATTGTATTTCCAAGACACAAAAAAAAAAAGATCAACACTTATCATAAGGAAAACAAATCAAAGGGCAACGACTGAAATTGAAGATTAAGTATAAAAGGAGGTCAAGTGCTTAAGATTTTTATTTGGATGTGACTTTTGCAAATCTATCAAGAATGCAAAAATAGGAATCCTCCTTCTTTAAAGACATTACTACTTGTAATTAGTTTCTATTTCTAAATCTTCTTTAAGTTCTTATTGGATAACATCTTCTTCAGGAAGAATTGTTATAAAGAAGTCATTCAAGTTTTCAGGTCATACATTGTTTTGTTCTGAGAAACTTGAATGTTTATTTGTTGGAGTGAACTAAACTTTAACAAATCTTTGTACCCTGATCTAGTAGTGATCATTGTGAGCTTAGCATGGAAAGGCTAGTCAAAGACTGTTTGGGAGTGAAGGTAGAGTAAGCCTGGTCACATGAGATAGCTTCAGAAAGTTATTGAAAGACTATCTTACCTTCTCAAGGTTGAAAAAGGTTGATTTAATAGAACTCAGAACTGGTTGTTGAGAACTAGATATAGGTAGATTCTGCCGAATCAATATAAAAACTCTTTGTGTAGTATCTCTCCACCCTCTTTATTTCTTTTGCACTCTGTTTTGTGATCCACAATAATACGTTTCTAAAATCTTTTTTAACTTATTTTCATATTTTCAACTCAATTCAAAAGTTACTTCTGATCTTTACTAACAAAGTTTCCATTGCACTTCAAGTATACGCTTGATATTCTCCGTTAAAGTTTTCAAAATAGGAAAAAGGAAGTGAAAGCATGATTCAACCCGCATCTCGTGCAACTTTCAACCTACATCATGTTCATAGTTCCTATGGAACTTACACCATTTGGATTTATTTGCTCTAGAGGGAATTGCTTGTCTTCTAGCATTGTCTGATAATTTTATAAGCCGAGGTTGTACACATATTTTAGGATAGTTTCTCTTCTGTGTTGACAAGGTTTACTTGGAATAAATTGAGAGCCTGGATGAAACCTCTTTCCATAATCCCGACTTTTTCCATCTTCAAAACTCATGGAGCATGGAATCACTCAATAATTCTCATCTATGGAACATCCTTAGACTAATAGGTCGCTAGGCAGCCAACAAGATTATAACACCCAAACTTTCAACACAATATGCCTATGACACATAATAGTTAATTGTTAGTTATTACTATTTTCATTTTCAGAACTTGACGTGAATTTAAACTTTGAAAATAAGTTTAAGGAAAATGTGACCCATTTTATTTCTTTACTTAATTGAAAGACCAAACTATGAGTCATTCATGTGTAAGTTATTACGCATAGTATTCGTTATATAATAATAATAATAATAATATTTCTCATCAAAGTACTCTTAACCAACCATCACATAGCATACATGCGAAATAACACAAGAGCATACATAAATGGAGAACATCATCTTGCATAAGATGAAGGAAATATCAGATCATATAATAATAATATGAGACATTCCTTAAACATAATAACATAATAAATGTACTGAGTCCACTAATAGAGTTTGGTCATACAATAATTCAAAAGTAAGCATAACTATAACATAACTAAACCCGTCAACAGTTATATTCACCCAAAAAACTAAGCTACAAATGTGCATAAAACTAAGATAACCCCTAAGGTTGTTTAATTTTAGTTTCCAGGTTTAGTTTTCAAATTTTGTGAAGGAAACCTGAACTGTGAAACTACAAAATCCAATTTTCAGTTTCAATCGAGTTTTTACTTCACAAAATCCTGAAAACTAGAAAACTAAAAATTGAAACCAAACATGTTCTTAGTAATTTAGTTTGCTTTGGCTCAATTTTCGAAATAGAAAGCAAAAATCAAAATAGAATAATCGATTTTTTATAAAATAAGAATTGATTAAACTGATCCATGTCAATTTTGTTCGATTTTTTATTTTTAATATCAACACTCAATTTTAGGGTGCGTTTGTTCAGTTTTGAAAAGCAATTGAAAGCTAAATTTTATATACAACTAAAAAAACTAAAAACTAATTTTTTTGGGAGAATGCTAATTTGATGCACAAGTTCGACACATAACTAGACGCATACGATGGGATGGCTAGTATGCACACACCTTATGAAGGCATATAGTAGACACCATGGCATTAAAAAATTTCAGAAAAATAATAAAAGATAAAAGGAAACCACAAAGGCATGAACTCAATTTGACTCAAACCCAAATTTTCTTGTCAAACCCTATGAAGCCAAATTCTTCCTCTTAACTTGCTATTTTGTAACAGGATACATACTTCCCTTCTTGTCAATGTTAAGGTTTTCACGATTGTTCATCTTTGTGTCACTTGCAGAGCAATGTTTCTTTGTTGGAGACTCACCTCCTGATTCCCAAGCTCTTGCGTGCTTCGCCTTCGTTCCTCCATTCTTTCTCACAGGTACTTTATACCTTCTTGTTTTTCTCTCTAATCTTTTTTTTTTTATAGGTGCTGATTGAATACTTTGTATGATGGATAGGATTGTCACCTATGAAAGGTTGAGCCTAACATCCCAAATTTCGTCTAGGCTAATTGACTTGATGAACTCACAATGATTTAGCGACTAGGCAGTTGATCTTAGCCCCATAGTGGGAAGGGTTAATATTGGTGATTTATTGTTGATTAATAACATTAGCATAATTAGAAAACACACAAGAATAAGCAATGATAAGTACTGTTAAGACATAAACCCTAAATTAAGTATATTGGACAAGGACAATTTATTTACAAGGTTAAATTCCCTAATCAATACTATTAAATTACATTAATCAAATAGATAGTAAGAAATTGATTTGAAAGATTAATCCTAATTAATGATTAAAAAAATGAGTAAAACTAATAGAAATTAGACAAATATCATGAAAAATAACAATTAATGTTAGAATAATCAATTGTGTTAAAAAGATACAAAAAATTACAAAAATATCATTACTTAGTGAAATTATGAACCCTTGCTATGTAAAGAAAATTACCAAACTACCCTTTCCTTATCAATAAATGACAAAGACATCCTTATTCTAAAAATGGAATTACAAGAATACCAATGCCAATGTCTAATTACAAAAATACCCTTGTCTTGGTTAAAGAAATTACTTCAATGCCACTACTTTAATAATTACTACGATACCACTACTTTAATAATTGTAAAAATAGGAAAATATGTTTACATAAAATATGGACCATTTTCTCATCCCAAAATTAGGCCTACATGTTTGCATAAAACATGGAGCATTTTTCATCCAATTTGGCCAACATGCTTGCATAAATCATGCTCTAAGCATTAGTTCTACAAGTTCTTCTTCTTTTCTTGATCCTTTCACTATAAATACTCTTCAAACTCTTTTCCATTCATTCCATTTTCCAAGCCACAAAGAGGCCTCACCATGCTTTGTAAGAGCTACATCCTCTAACTCTTGTAAAATACATACACTCTTGCTAGTCTTCAAGTCTTAGAAACTCCCTAAGTGTTCTTTCTCTTATTCTTTCTCTACCATTTCTTCTTATGTTTTCTCTTCAAAGACTTCTCTTCACTCTCTAAACTTTATCCAAACACTCAAATTCTAAACCCAAACTTTCACTAGCCTTCACATGAGTTACAATATTTAACTCTAGTTAAAAATATTTTCTTAAGCACTCAAGTTCTAGAGCGAAGATACAATGAGGGTCATTCACACCAAGGACTCTTGCTCAAGCTCAAGGAATAAGAGAATGACTCTTTTAGATCCTACATAAGAGTAGGGGTTTTTCTTTATTTCTTCAAGTATTGTTGGTTTCTAACCTTGTCCATGGTTATAATGCCTCAAGCTTGTGTTATTGACAAGAGTTTTGAATGGTTGTTTGTGAAATATATCTTTATGAATCAATGCATTCACTTCTTGTTATAAATGTTTTTTTAATGCTCATATATGACTTAAAAACATGGTAGATGGTCCTTGTGTTGAAAGAGTAACATTAAACATGAAAATGATAGGTGCTGGATTTTTAGCTATTTCTGGCAGTAGCTACTTCAAAATATGAAACTTACAGAATATGAAGCTTTTGGGAATAAAACTATTTTTGTACAAATTAGACTTAATAAAGAACACTCTCCAAAAAGAATAACCAAAAACAGAGTTCTCTAGCTCAAGATATAAATTTTCAAAGTTAAGCCAAACTGAAACTCTAAATATGACCTTATAGTAGTAAAATAGGTGTAATTCACTCTATAAAAATGTAAATGGACTAATTTAAACTCTGTTCAAAATCTAAGACACATAGAAACACATCCATGTATGGTATCATAAATCTTTTCACCATAAAAATACTGAATGAGAAATAAACTTGCGTAAATGTTACTAAGAGTCAAGAAAGGGGCATTTTGCAAGGATACTATGGCATAACCATAAATGTCTTTTAAAGAAATTACCCTTAATTAAAAGTTTAATGAGTTAGGAATCAGGAAATACCTTTAAGAGGCTGAGATATTAAGTATATAGAAAGTTATACATTTTCATGTAAAAGATGTAGAACTATAAATAGAATATTAAAGTCTTAAAAGATAAAGTTTTAAGAATTTAAGTTGCAATAATCTTCAAGAGGAAAATATATATATATATATATATATATATATATATATATATATATAAGTCATAATGAAGCTTAAAAATATATAAAGAACCTCTAATAATATTTTAAAGTGCATTAGAGTTCGATCCTTTTTCTGGCATCCTGGATAGGAGCATGTTTACTTTTTAATGAGATATTGATGATAACATGCTTATGGATATATGCAAAGAATGTGATGTATGCTTATGTGATCAATTACATGATGATTTATGGCCTGTTGTGATTATGAATGATTGATTAAAATGCATATTTGATATGTTATATGATAGGAAGCAAATTTGGGGAAATTTCGTTCCAGGTTCGCTGATTTCCGGCAAATTGTGGACTTAGAAAAATTATGGAATTTTGAGCATGAAATGATGAATGATAAGTTATGATGTTGGCCATGTTTAAATGCTCATGTTTGCATCTAAATGACATGCTAAGATTAAAGGTGACATCAGACACATGGAAATGATCCTAGACTCTAGAAATTAATGGTTATGAGAGGTGATCCAATAAGAGAATCCTTAGAACTTCAGGAATTAATGGTTATGGGAGGTGACCCAAAGAGGTGATCCTTTAGACTCCAGGAATTAATGGTTATGAAAGATGATCCTATGCCCCTATTGGCACTTGGGAGTTGGGAATTAGCTTATTGAGAGAATAAGTATAGACTAGTGACGACTAATTAGGTATGAGCTCATAACCTAGAACTCTCGAGAGGAGAGAATTAGGGTGGCCCCTTAGAAGAGAACAAGAAAGTTAAGTCACCTAAGAGGGCAAAGAGGAAATACTATATTAAAATGAATTATGTTCCTTATGTTATGATAATTCATTCAAGTCTTGTGGTATGTTGCATAAGAATTGACATGCATTTCATAATAATGGTATGATGCATTCATGACATTAAGATTCATGCTAAAAGATACGGACCTTGGATAATGGTATTTGGAACTTAATAAATGAATCTTATTATGTCCACTATTTTCATAATGAAATCTTAAGTTCCTGAGGACGAAGATGATGACATTTGTTTGGAGGCGAAAGCCCACTATGAGATTCTTATACAGTTTCTCATTCCCTCTCTCTTTCTTTTCCATCTCTTCTTTAGAGGGCAATGACTACATTTATAATGCCCCGATTTTTCCCGAGTGTAAAAATGACCAAAATGACCTAAGGTCATTTCCAGAAAAAAGGACGGCCAATCAGGTATCCTCAAGGGTTAGTCTAATGTTTGAAGGGGATTAAGTGTGTATTAGATGTGTTAAAGATGAAAATCTCAATTTCTGGATTTTTCAATACGTGAAATTACCAAAGTACCCCTAGGGTAATTTAACACGGGATTAAGTGACGAAAACCCAACCATCACAGGAGTTCGAAAATGTTAACAATAAGTGTTGCATGATATTTGGGAAGTCTAGGTGGTCCCGGAGTCCTTGTGTGAATTTACGGTTTTACCCATGTTTGGTGCTAAACGAGCTTAATTAAACGGCTATGGAAATATGGGCAATATTAGGCTCTAATTAAAGATAAATTAATTTTATCTATTAATTTTGAGTCTAAATAATTGTTTGAGGTTAATTAAGGCTTAAGATTGCTTAAGGAAAATCAAATTCCCTTCTTAAATAGTATTTTCTCTCTCCAATTCCCTAAATTAAGAAAACATGTTGGGGTTTGAATTTCAAACTAATGAAGTTTAATTCAAACTAAGTGAGCAAGACCACTCTTAATCTGGTCTTGACAAGCCTTAAACACATGATTACCAACCCAAACACCCAATTACCAATTCCTAACTCATTCCTTAATCAAACCTATCTCTAATTCACATCCTAACACACTTGAAAAAAATGAAAATCCCCAAAATTCGCAAAGAGGCCGTGGCTCCCTCCTCCATTTCACCCTCACATTTTAATTCTTTTAACACAACCAACACTCAAAAACACTCTCACTTTTACCATTTGCATTTTTGTTACAAGTCTTCGCCTAAAAAGATCTCTCTTCTCTCTCAACTCAAAATCTCTCATCTTCTTCCTCTTCAATCCCCATCCTCAACCTCCTCTCAACTCACAAACACATAACCATTCCATTCCAAGATCAAGCTTCCTTATTTTCAACCAAAGAAACAACTTGGTAGAGATTTTGTTTTGAGCTCTTTCTCTTTTTTTCCTCTCATTTTCAGATTTGATAATGATTGATGGTTGAGTTCTTGTTCTTTCTTTCCTTCCATTTCGATTTAAGCTTCTCTTTTTCCTTTCCTTTTTGTTTTTGTTGTTGTTGGAAGGATGAAAATCATGGCTTGATGATGAGAGATCTTGATAGTGGTTTTGATATCACCATGTGCTTGACCTCTAGACCCAAGGTTTTGGTTCATTTTGGTTTTTGAAGAATGAGGAATGTAGAATACTTGTTGTTTCCTTTGAAATATTATTTTTGCTCTCTTTGATGTTTGAGATCATGGCTTAATGATGAGGATTTCTAAATGATAGTTATGGAATCATCATATTTGTAACCTCTAAAGCCTAAAACTTGATGTCGGTTTCAAAGAGGCATGATAAATAAAATGTTGCTTGGTTTTCTTGTCCATTGTTCTTGAGCTTGATGATAAGCCCAAGAAATGTGGTTCTTGAAACCATGGTGTTAAGGGACTCTAAAGCTCACTTCCATTTTGTTAAAATTAATTAGGGTTGAGAGTTGATTCTTTAAAGTCTTGAAATGAACTCTAGTAAGATAATAGAAATGAACTTGCATCATGTTTATATTTCAAGCACTTGCATCTCATGTTTATGTTTCAATGCCTTGCATATCATGTTTTCTTTTCAAGTCATCACCTTAAATCTTGAAAATTAAATAAATGGACTTGCATTTCCATGTTTAAATTTCAAGCTTGCATTTCATGTTTATATTTCAAGTCTTACATTTCATGTTTATATTTCAAGTTATCACCTAAACTTTGAAAATTTAAAAATGAACTTGCATCCTCATATTTATATTTCAAGTCTTGCATATCATATTTAAATTTCAAGCCATCACCTAATAATGATAAAGATTTAAATGAGGTTTGCATAGTATGTTTATTATTCTTGCCATCACCTAAATTTCTAGAGCTCAAAGACTTGCCCTTGTATTTTAAAATGGGAATCTTGATCATAGCTATTGAATGTGTTTTAGCCATGATATAATGTTAGTTTTGTTTTCTTTTGGGACTTGAATCTTGCTTTTATGATTTACAAGTTGTAATGAAGAGCTTGTTTTGATTGTAAAAAAATTTCAAACGGATGTTAGAATAATTTTCTAAAATGGTCTTAAAGTGAAAGAGTAGCTTGAAATGTGTTAAAATTTTGATTTCTTAATTCCAGGATTCTAGTAATCGATTACCAACCCATGTAATCGATTACTAAGATGATTCTTTGAAAGATTTTGGTTCTAGGAATCGATTACCAAGGATGTTCTTCATCCTGGAATAAGTTTTTAGCTTTGGTAATCGATTACCAGTTCATGTAATCAATTATCATGATGTTCTTGTGCCAGAACAAGTTTTTGGTTCTGGTAATTGATTACCAGGATACTCTTTGAGCCCAAAACAAGTTTTTAATTCTAGTAATCGATTACTAGCACCTAAATCGATTACCAGAACCCCAAATGTGCAAATAAGTGTGTTCCAAATGAGATGAAGTGGATTGGTGACCCTATATGCTTATGTATTGAACTATGTGGATGATGATTCCCTAGTATGCTATTTATATATATATATATATATATATATATATATATATATATATATATATATATATATGTATGTATGTATGTATGTATCTTGCTAGCATTGCATATTCATTAGCTAAGTCAATCCTTGACTTCCAGCATCCTGGGTAGGATTATGTTTATGCTATAAGATGATGATTGATAATATGCTTATTGATGTGTGAAAAAAGGTATGATGCTTGTTTATGTGAATTAATGATATAATGATATTGTGGCATGATGATATTATGATTGATTGGTTAAGATGCATGATCCATGAGAATTACGAATATGATATATTATGATTACATGCTCATATTGCATCTCTAATTAACATGCCAATATTAAGGTGACAAAAGACATGTGGAATGATCCTCTAGACTCCAGGAATTAATGGTTATGATAGGTGATTCAAAAATGACCCTTTTGACTCCAAGAATTAATGGTTATGAAAGGTGATCCTATGCCCCCTAACTCGCACTTAGAGTAAGGAATTTAACTTATCAAGAAGATAAGTGTAGACTAGTGATGACTAGTTAGGTATGAGCTTATAACCTAGAACTCTTAAAGGGGAGAATATTAGGTGGCCAAGGAAAAGAGAATAAGAAGTTTAAGTCACCTAAAAGAATAAAGAAGAATGATCATGTTAGAAGAATTTGCATTCTCCAAGTTATGTCCACATGTTATGATTCTATGATATTTTGCTCATGGCATTGACATGCATCCATGATTTAGTATGTTGCACCCATGCATTAAGACCCATGCTAAAAGACACGGTTCTCAGCTAATAATATTTTAGAAGTGAATAAATGAATTTTAAGCATGCTTAACACTTTCATAAATGAAACTTAAAGATTCCTCAAGAACGTAGATGATGACACATATTAGGAGGCGGAACCCTCTTGAGATTCTGTATAAGTTTTCATCCTTTCTTCTTTTCTTTCCATCTCGTCTTAGAAGGTCGATGGCAACCTTTGTGATCTATCTGATGCTCCCACTTGGGAGATGCACTTCGTCGCTACTCACCAGACATATCACTTCATGGGTTGTTTGTGATGTCCACCTTTTTGTCTTCATAAGGTGCCACTTTGCACACCGTCACCGCTACAAGTTCTCTACCGCTACCTATTTCTAATGACCTCATCTTTGAGCGTCTCGTAAGCAAGAAACTACTCGCACTCCCCTCCTGCTTCGCCACGAGATGTAACATCCTAAGTACAACCTCATCATTAAGTCATGACACCATACTCGAGAGTTGTTACTTATTAATTAGCGAACCTTTCTTAAATATCTATAGCAATCTTGATTAACATGTGAAATAACTAAGCAAAATCCTATTAAAATATATAACAAAGAAATAACATTTATTGAATATATAGCTAAGTAAAAAGGAAACTCATATGAGCTTTAGTACATATTTGTTCTCTATTACGTTTCCAGACATATACATACAACTAAGTACAACATAATAAAAACACTAACTACTAGACTCCTACGATCTGATTCCTTTTGTGTAGCAGCCCCATAGTTTTCGGGATAAAATCTAGGGACACAGAAACACATAGGGGTGAGAATTCTGAAACTTCAGTAGGTATCCCCAAAATACATAATCATAATGTTATCGTCATCGTCCAAGCCACTTGGGTTTATCAAGAAAATGTGATCATACAATACATATTAAATATTTATTTTAAAGTTATAAAATCATCCTTCCGAAGTGGGTAGCTTTTATTGTTACAATCACCAATCATCCTACTCAACATCATATAAACCCTATACTACTAAATCACAACTTAACATATTGGCCTTAATATTGATACTAAAATTCTTCACTTAGCACATAAGATAAAAGACTACTTTAGGGTAATAGACAACATTTTCAAGACTTGAGCTCATCCCGGTATATGATCATTGGATTTACTTTCTCCAATTCTCACATAGACCTATTCAGCTAGGTTTACTTTCCCAAATAAGGGATTACTTTCTCCAGCCCAGAGTATAAACCTCATGTTTTTCTTGGTAGTAAGGTTTACTTTTCCTGACAAAAAAGATTTACTTTCTCCAGCTTAAGAAACAAAATCTTATGCTTTTCTTGGTAGTTAGGTTTACTTTCCCCCAACAAACCGAATTTACTTTCTCCAACCCAAAACACATAATCTTATGCTTTTCTTTCGCATATGAGCAATTGTAAGAAGCATTCATATGTACATGTGCCTAACCTTATCAATAAGTTCGCATGCTCAATTATGCATATTCATATTCTTGTGCTCATGTCATACTAGTACAACATGCCATTATTTCATCAATTCAAAGCATCAATTCATTTTTAGCACAATGGAAGATTTCACATATTTGTAGCACAATTTATTTGCACACAAACAATCAATTCAGAGGCTATAAAAATACTCAAGGACACTTCAATGTATCCACAAGGTTCCATAAAAATTTCAGAGGCAAAAAGTTCTCTAACTATGTCAGCAAAATTAGACAATTTCAGTGCTCAAAAACCACTTAACCTCATTAGAACCCAAAATTCATAATTTGTAACCCTAGTAAATGATTGAATCAATTCAAAAGAAAAATCACACTTACACTTCAAGATGTTATCAACACTCAATAAAATTTTCAAAGGAAAATTCAATCATTTGCTATGGTAGAAAAATTAGACAAATTGCAGCTTAACCAATAATCCATGCAGCATGGATACCATTTCGGTTCTTGATTTTTTTAAAGCATTAGAAGTCAAAAACAGAGCTCATGAAAATTTGTGGAACTAGCCTAGGATATATTTTCTAACTAATGAAAATCCCACAATTCCTCAAAAATCATGAAAATACCCACAATTCCCTCAGAAAATTGTGTAGACAAGTGGTTGCCTATACAAAAACTGAAAATCCAACAGCATGGCTCAAAATCTCTTTTCACAAAAATGAATTTTCCAAACAACAAACCACTCCACCCATGTAACTACATCAATATCCATATATCATCAACCAACACAACCAAAAATATTCAGTGAAATCAGTAAGGAAATTACAAAAACAAAGTTAAAGTAAAAGAGGTTTAAAATGCACTACTTTTGGTGTCTAATGGATCCTTGGCTCCAAGTTGCTCTAAGATTGATTCCTTACTTCAAAGCACTCAAACCAACACCAAACCCTCCCTTAGGCAGTAGAGTATGTGATACCAAAGTAAGAAGTGGTGAGGATTTCAAATTCCAACTTGGTTGGATTGATAGATTTTGATGAGTAGAACAAGTTTTGTGGAAGGATCTTGGTGTTTTAGTGATTTTGAGCTAGTGTTTTAGGGATTTGAAAGTAAGATGGAATTTTGGGAGTAAGAACAATGGAGAGGTATTTCTTGAGTGGGCTGGCTAAAATTGATAATGATGGAGTGATAAGGTTGTTCTTTCTTGTATTTATCTTGTGTTAAAGTGTAGATATCATATAATATAAATGTGTAATTCTTTTTAAAAAAAAAAGAAAAATACATGGATGGCTAGGATTTAATCTTGTAAACCAAGATTAAATCTTTAGACTTACATTTGGCTTGAATGGATATACATTATCCATGTATAATGATTAAGCTATCTTTAAATGTTAGAAACAACAGAAATTTCCCGAACGGATGAGATATTAACAGGATAAAATAACAATAAATGAAAGGCAATGATTAAAACTTACTTTTCAAGTTTCCTTGCATCCACTTGGCATAAAGTGGTTGGTAAAGGTTACTTGTCCACCAAGTAACTTGTACGGTGTTAAAAGTTCACATCAAAACTCTACCTAATGGTAAAACACCGTACACGAAAAGTCAAACATTACCAAAAATTAATTCTAGGTATAACTTCTCATTCCTTATCATTTCTAACCTTAACCTTCTTTCTCAGTTCGGGCATTTCTGGTCCCAGATCTCAGGATTTGGCAATCCAAATGGACCAATGGGGCCCGCAAGGTCACTATTCATTCGGCCTAAAATTTTAACAGGTCCATTGGGTCATTCCATCGTTGCTAAAACTATCAAATTTTTGAAATTATGACTAATAAAGCTCAAATTAATTTTTAAATAATTTTAAGATGTTACATTACCACCCACCTTAAAGAATTTATTCAAAATTCATTTGAAAATGATTTCAAAAGACAAATTTCATAAATCAAACAAACAATTCAATCAAATCCTAAACGTTCCTATCTTAGGCAGAATTCTTGGGTGGTGAAGTCCCTTCAGTCTTATGGTAAAGACCACACTATTGTGTCCTAGTTGGTTTTGAATGCACTGGGCACTCCAAATCTTGTGTCCTAGTTTTTTGCAGTGATAGCACACATTTTTTGTCTAGCCAAGGTCTATTCCCATGATCTCTTCCACATTTGGGCATGGCTTCAACCTGCTGTTTATTCTTTATGGACTTGGTTAAAGGCTTTTTGGCGGGTCATCCTCATAGTCTTAGTCTTTAAGTGCCAATTTTTGTTAGAAGGGTCCTTCAGCAGATTGGACGATTGCTAACTTCTTATTGGAGTCCTCTGCACAACGGCACTTGTTTACCAAGGTTGCATAATCTCGGATCTCTAGAGTGTCCCACGGTAGCTTTAATGTCCTCATGTAACCCTCCTCATACTTCATGCACTTCCAAGCTTCATTCAGGATTATGCTAATAGATAAGAAAACTTGCAAAGCTCTTCAAACTTGGTATGTACTCAACTCACTCATGGACCCTTGCTTGAGTGCTATGAACTCCAACTCATTACATCCACCAAGGCAGAAGGAAAATACTTGTGATAAAAAGCCTCCTTAAACACTTCAGGTAACTTTAGCTTGAAAAGCTTGGAATAACCCTTCGTGCCAACCCACAGAATTCTGCAGTTCTGCTTCTAGCATGTAAGTAGCAAAGGCCACTTTTTGGTTCTAGGGTAGGGAAAAGCAAGAAATCTTCTCCATAGCTTTGGTCTATACTTCTTACCTTATTGGATAAAAAGCTCATTGGAACGAGGAAGGTTTGCCTTCCTCGTTCTGTGAACTTACGTATTCTGTGTGGGCCTATTCTACTCCTCCAAATTTCCCAAGTGGATTTCCCTCGACATATGCGATAAACATTTCATCATCCTCTGGCTCCTGCAGCTTGTTCTCTCATGGCAAGCAACCGTCTCGCAGAAAGTGTCCATCATCCTGCTTTTTGTTTTCGGCACCATTCCTCATATCCTGATTTGAAGTCATCGGTTCTTGTCACACCAAACAAGAATTATTGAGTTGATCAGGCTTAATGCCAAGCTAAGTGTGGCAACAACCCACAACATTTCCAACCGTCATACACATATATAGAATTATAATGCATGACATTTACTAAGGAAGCATAGTCAATCCAATCCTCAAGATCCTACAAGGATGAGACTTATTCCATAATGTAACATCCTCTTAAGTACAACCTCATCCTTAAGTCATGACATCGTCCTCGAGAGTTGTTACTTATTAATTAGTAGACCTTTGTTAAATATCTATCACAAGCTGAATTAACGTGTGAAATAACTAAGTGAAATTCTATTAAAATATATAACAAAGAAACAACGTTTATTGAATACATAGTTAAGTACAAAAAGAAATTCTCCTATGACTTCATTACATCTATTCTATGTTTGCAAGATATATACATACAACTAAGTACAACATAATAAAAACACTAACTACTAGACTCCTGCGAACCTCTGTTCCTTTGTCACGAGCCCCGTGGTTTTCTGGATCAACCTAGAGAGACACGGAAACACAAAATATATCAGGATGAGAACTTCTGAAATTCCTCATAGGAAATATCCAGAAATACATAATCATAATGTCATCGCCATCTTCCAGCCATTCTTTAGAAAATATGATCATACAATACATATTAAATATTCATTTTAAAGTTCTAAAATCATCATTCCAAAGTGGGGTAGCTTTTATTATTCAATCACATATCATACTACTCAATATCATATAAACCCTATAGCTAAATCACAACTTAACATATTGGCCCAATATTGATACTAAAAGTCTTCACTTTAGTACATAATAAAAGACTACTTTAGGGTAATAATTGATTTTCAGGACTAAGCTCATCCTTGTACATGATCGTTGGATTTACTTTCTCCAATTCTTACACAGACCTATTCCTAGCCAGGTTTATTTTCCCCGATCAATTCAAGGGTAATCAGGTTTACTTTCCCTGACAAACCGCATTTACTTTCTCCAAGACCAAGAAACATAATCTTATGCTTTTCTTCTAGTTAGTTTATTTATTCCGGGACAAATGGTTTCTTCTATTAACCCAAGAACATAATCTTATGCTTTTCTTTCGCATATGAGCAATTGTAAGAAGCATTCATATCTATGTGTGCCTAACCTCATCAATAAGTTCATATGCTCAATTATGCATATTCATCTTCTTGCTTCATGTCATACTAGTACAACATGACATAATTTCATCAATTCAAAGCATCAATTCATTTTCAGCACAATGGCAATTTTCACATATTCGTAGCATAATTTATTTGCACATCAAACAATCAATTCAGAGGCTATAAAAATACTCAAGGACACTTCAATGTGTCCACATGGTTTCATAAAAATTTCAAGACAAAAAGAGTTCTCTAACTATGTTAGCAAAATTAGACAATTTTGGTGCTTTAAAGCACTTAACCTCATCTTAGAACCCAATATTCATAATTTGTAACCCTAGCAAATGATTGAATCAATTCAAAAGAAAAATCACACTTACACTTCAAGATGTTATCAACACTCAGTAAAAATG
>JAMLFY010000953.1:0-19921 GCA_030441495.1 Dalbergia oliveri
CCTTTAACCACAATTAGATGAACTAATTTCTCTCTTTCTTGGCCTTAAGTGGCCGGCCACTCCACCCCACCATAGCCCATCATGTGTTGTTTCAATTACACTCGAGCCATACTTCAAGCCATGCTTTGCCCATACCTCACCATGCCTTCAACCATGCTTACAACCATACCTTTGTAAGAGATATTTCTTCTCTCCTTCCTCCCTCAAGAGTGCCGGTTCCTTTCCCCCATGGAAGCCTCATTGTTGAAAATTTCTATAAATACCAAGCCTTGATGAACCTTGTCACACTTTGGTTCATTTGTTAAGTTTACACTCCTTGCAAAATTCTCTCATTTCCTCTCAAACTCCCTCACTTTGGCTGAGTTCTTCCTCAAGATTTCAAGAGGATTTCCTTCTCATTTCATCAAGAAAACAAAGCTTCCTTACATTTCTCTCCAAGACTTCTTTAGGTAGGGGTTGTGTTTTAATGTTTTGCTTGTGTTCTTAAGAAAGTTCTAGCTTTTCTCTTGGTTTCAAACTCTTTTCCTTTTTTTTCTTTTTCGGCCAAGAGGCCTTTTTATAAAAAAAACATGAGCTTGATGATGAGGTTTCAAGATAATGACTTGTTATTGTCATGTGAGAAACCTCTAAAGCTTGAAACAACTTGGTCTTGGACCATACATGCTTGTGTTTCTTTCTTCTCCTTGCTTATAATTTTGGTTTTCTTTTTCTTTTCCTATGAAGGATTTCGGTTTCCTTTGCTTGGTTGGGACAAAGTTGCTAAAATTGTAAAGTAGATCACAAAAGTTTTGTTAAGAAAAATTAATCCTAAGATTTCAAAAAGCTCTAAGCTTACCCTTGCCAACCTTAAAGTTGGTCGTTTGTTTAAGAGTTTCTCTAGATTGAAGCCCATGAGCAATAAAATAAAGAATATGAGTAGTTCTATTTATGTTCATTTTGTTAAAGTGTCCATTTCTTGAGCTTGATGATGAAGTTCAAACCAAAGACTTCTTTGAAGACTTGGTGTTAAGAACTCTAAAGCTCATCTTCCATTGTTAAGATACATGTTGGGTTAAGGCCATTGATGTTCCTCTAAAGTCTTGTAGAGCTCTAGTTAAGATAAAACAAGTTGCATTCATGTTTAAGTTTATGTCTTGCATCTCATGTTTATTTTGATGCCATCACTAACCTCACAAGAATAAATGAATGAACTTGCATTATCATATTTAAATTCCCAAGCTTGCATTTCATGTTTATATTTCAAGTCATCACTTAATCCTTAAAGATAATAATGAGGTTGCATCTCATATTTATTTTATGCTCTCACTTTACTTTGTAATGAAGAGTAAAATGAAGTGCATAGCATGTTTAAGATTATGTTATCACCTAAATACTCTAGAGCTCAAAGACTTGCCCTAAGTATCTTCAAAGGGGAACTTTAATAAAAAAGAAATGGATGTGTTTTAGTATGATATAATGATGGTTTGATTTTGTAAAATGTATGGATGATTTCAAGGAAATGTTGGAAAGGTTTTATGAGGTCTCAAGGTGTTTAAATAGTTTGGAATGTGTCAAAAATCATGTTTTCTCAAATTAGGTTCTTGGTAACGATTACCAGCTTATGTAATCGATTACCAAAGGGTTTTTGAAGGACTTTTGGTTCTGGTAATCGATTACCAGAAACAATGTAATCGATTACCAAGGTTGTTCTTCATGCCTAGAACCTATCCCTAAAATTTGAATCGATTACCTGATAGTGTAATCGATTACTCCAATGTTCTTTGTTTTAGGAAAGATTTAACCTAAGTAATCGATTACCATTGTATGTAATCGATTACCTGGTTGTTTTAACCCAGAATAAATTTAGCTCCTGGTAATCGATTACTGGCACATGTAATCGATTACCAGAACACTTTTTGCTCTTGAAATTGTCCCAAGAGAAAACTAGCAACTCGTGTGCACTTATCATGAGTTTATGTGATTATGTGTGATGAATATTTTTGGTTTCTATCTTATCCTTGTGGCCACTGTATGAATTCTTTTGAGGAGTTAGAATGCGTAATATTATGCTTGAGCGAAGTGAGGAACGTTTTGAAGGTTTGGGAAGACTAAACAATAGGAAGGATATGGAACTAGAATCTTAAAGCACTTAGACACAAGAATAATAACTTCTGTTCAGGCATAATTGAGCTTAAGGAAGATGGTACATAATTGGTGATTATGCCTAGGAGTTGAACATAGAACCTTAGGCGAATAGAACTTAGACAAGAGTTTAAGGCATAGATTCTATAATCCCGTAGTTGAATAAATGATCCTGATGATAATCTATATAATGTTGTTGGATGAATTAGTGAGCATAATGTTAGAAGAACTATAAAGAACAAACCCCTAGATATGATAAAGACTTGCAATGGGTGATAAGATTACTAGAAAAAGAATTAAGACCCATAAGGGCCAAAGCATAAGATACAATGAGATAGGAGGTGTGATGTGAGCATGAGACCAAGAGAGTATATTCTTAATGACGTGAATATGATTACATTTCAAGTATGAAACCTTATGTGTATAATTGACATGTTGATATGATGAAGTGTTGTGCCATGTATTTGAAATGCATGAGGTTTAAATATGAATGAGATTGAGGAATATGCTCATGTGAACTAGAAAGTTATTGATTTGAAAAGTTCCATAAGATTGATGCATGTGATTGAGATTATGTGGCATGACTCAAATTTGAGGAAATTGGAGAGGAGCGTTATGCTACCGAATTTCCGTCAAATTTGAGAGACTTAAGAAAGTTTTTGAGAAATATGATGTTTAAGGTGACACACCGAGACGTACTTCTCCTGCTCAGTGAGGAGAAAGTAAAACCGTGAGGGCATAGACATTAGCCTGCCAAAGCGGACAAAGTCGTGGTCTTAACCAGTCGATGCGTTTCGAAGAAGGAAAAGTCCCATGATGGGTGATCCTTCAGCCCCTACCCGACTCTGGAGTCGGGATTATGATGATTATGATTATGATTATGTTTATGATTCGCTTATCAAGAGGATAAGTAAGAACTAGTGACGACTAGTTAAGGTATGAGCTCATAGCCTAGTTTAAGGTGCGGTTACTATTATGTTTGGTGTCACAAGATTAATGAAGGAATGATGTTCAAAGAAAAGTTTCATGCCACTTAAATGTTGTTTGATTATTGTTTGGTTTGCCTAAAGAACTGCCATGCATCCATGAACTATTATGTTGCATACATGCATTAAGATTCATTATAAAAGACATGGACCTTGGATAATATCTTTGTGAAAACTTCATAATGAACCTATGCATGCTTAACCTTTTCATAATAAACCCAAGGTTCCTGGGGACGTAAACGATGACACTAGGATAGAGGATTTCCTCTTGAGATTCTGGCAAGATTCTCACCCTCTCTCTCTTTCTTTTCCGTTACGTCTTCAGACATCGATGGCGTCGTTCGTGATCTTCATTGACCCGCCCACATGGAGGTGCACTATGACCCCGAGCATCAGTCCTACCACTTCAAGGGTCATTGTGAGGTGCGCGTTTTGCATACGTGGAACGCCCTTTGCTTTCCCGTCTCCAGCTATCATTTTGATCCGACTTCACCTTTGGCGATGACCTGATCTTTGAGAGGACGCACCAGAATGAGAGACCTTAATGCCGTCTTCCTCATCGGCGGCACGCGGATACCGAGTATGTTCCCGTTCTCGGAGGAGGCCGATCCCGGAGGGCTTTTCCCCTTCGTTTCCTATGGATCTCTAGAGGTAGCGGGACACCGTCACCCGCCAAGGCATACGAGGCGCGTCGACAGCCCGAGAGGCGACCACGTCGCGGAGGCCATGCTGTCCCCTCAATTCCCATGCCTAGATCTCGGCTTCGTTGGGCTACATCCGAGGAGCTTTAGTTCGGGGCTATATCTCCATCAAGAGGATCAGCGTCATCAGGGCGTGGAGGGTGAGGGTAATGATAGTTGGGCGTTTATCTTTTGGGGATTTACCATGTACTTGCCTTTATTTCCTTTCGTTGATGTATTTCCAATTTCTATGTATTGCGCCACTCATATGGGTAAGACTTTATGCTTTTTTGTCATATTCATTATGTGTTAAACTATTATGATTAATATTATGATGTTTGTTCTCATGATTGAGGTGTCCTTTAATGCTTATGTTTTGTATGATTTATTTATTCTTCCGCTTCACGTTTCGTTTATGTTATGCGATTGGCTTGCACTTTGTTTTACATGTTTCATTTCAAAAAAAAAATTACCTATATTTTCTCTAAATTATTTTCTAAAAGAGTTTTAAAGGAAGTAATAACTAATAATTAATCTTATACGTCCTAGGCATATTGGGTTAAATATTAGGGTGTTACATTATGGTATCAAGCAGTTTCAATTTATCTAGCTTGAGGATTGGACTAACCATGCTTAGAGGCATGTACGGTAGTATGTCATGTATAGTGCTTAGCTATTAGAGATAAGCCATAGGATAGGCATTCATGACCTTGTAAGTGCTGTGCCATGGTAACTAGCTCATTTAGCTTGGAATATTGAGCCTGATCACCTCAATGTTTGTTGACTTGTGTGCTTAGGGACCAATGGCACCCGCAGACAATAGGAAGCAAACGAAGGCAAACAAGGGAATGAGGCTGCAGCGCTGACGCGAGTTGGCTAGCGATGGAACACATGTTCGATCATGAATCAACCAAGGGATGCTGCTAAGGTCCCCTGCGCGAAGCCGTAGAACAAGCCCGTTTGGGGAGTTTTGCAAGGCTAATCCCCCAACCTTCCGTGGAGCTTTGAATCAGACAAGGTAGACGAGTGGATCAAAACATGGAAAAGATCTACTCTTGTTGCCTATTCGGAGGACAGAAAGTCACCTTGTTGCCTACATGATGGAAGTCGACGCTGAGTTTTGGTGGACCGGCACCCGAAGGCTGCTAAAAGCTACGGACGCAGCTATTAATTGGGAGTTGTTTAAGACGTACTTCTATGAGAAGTATTTCCCGAGTCCGTGAGGAATGCAAAGGACATTGAGTTCATGCAGTTGGTCCAAGGTGGATTGTCTCGCCCAACAGACGAAGTTTGAAGAGTTGATCAAGTTCTCTCAGGGTTTTCCAAGGGAATCCGACGAGATTTGGAAGTGCGTTAAGTATGAGGCCAGGTGAGGGCGAACTTAACTTTGCTATGGCACACATGGAGATTAGGGACTTCCGACAGTCAACAAGTGCCGATCATTGAAGAAGGGCATAAGAAGCTGAGTGCCGCGAGGGCGGATCGTCCCATGGTTCCTCAAACCCCGAAGTTCAAGCCGTCAAATCAAAATGAGGAACCATACTATCCTACCAATCCAAATCAGTCAAGTATCAACAACACCAACAACAACATCATTAACAACAACAACAAAGAGGACCCAACAACCAACCATTCGGAACACTGAGGCCACCGTTCAACCCGTGGCCGCGAATCGCAACCATCATAGAAGAATGGAGTCCTCGCAACCACAACAACAACAACAACCAACAAGGAGGGCCCAATGGGAACAAGAACAAGGCACCCGAGTCCCTTACCCGTTCCCACACAAGCCTCAGTGCCATGCCTGGAAAGAATCATGGCGTCCGTAGGCCTGGGCAAGGAGTATGTTTCAAATGTGGCAAGCCCACTATGCAAAGGATTGTAGAAGCAATGGAGGGATGTCAAGTCAGAATCCCCGACCACAACACCAAGGACGTCTTCACCCTCAACGCGGAAGACAGCAAGATCCAACGACCTCATCGAAGGTAAGTGCAAACTAAATGGTAGAACCTTAACTTGCTATATGACTCTGGTGCTACTCATTCTTTTATCTCACATGCTAGTGTCAAGTCCTTGAATTTGAAAGTTTCTAAGCTTCCTTTTGACCTTATTATTTCTACTCCCACAAACCGTCCTGGACATACATGTAACTTGTTGTTTAAATTGTCATCTTACTTTGAAAATAGATCCTTTATCATAGATTTGATTTGTTTACCTTTGAAAGACATAGGAATAATTCTTGGCATGGATTGGCTTTACGCTAACCATGTGTTGTTAGACCTGTGATACAAAATCTGTTATTTTTCGTCATCCCCCTAGCAAGACTAGTCAAACCTTGAAACTTTATGTAATTCCGTAGATGTCTTCTAGTGGGGGAGAAAACTAAGGGATATGTCCTTCTAGCCGCTAGTGATGTAGACTTTGAGCAGAACATAGATGATATTCCAAGTGGTAAGAGAGATCCCAGGTATTTGGATGAGATCCAAGTTCCTCAGAGAGAAGTGGAGTTCTCCATTGAGTTGGTTTTGGAACGGGACCTATCTCGATAGCCCCGTATAGGATGTCACCCTTGGAGTAAAGGAATTGAAAACCCAATTGGAGGAGCTATTAGAAAAGAGTTTTATAGACTTAGTGGCTCACCATGGGAGCCCGGTTTGTTAAGAAAAAGGATGGGAGCATGAGATTATGTATAGATTATAGGCAATTGAATCGTGTAACGGTGAAAAATAAATACCCTTTGCCTAGGATTGATGATCTCATGGACCAGTTAAAAGGAGCGGTGGTATTCTCTAAGATTGATTTGAGGTTGGATACCACCAAATTAGGGTGAGAGATGAGGATATACCTAAAACCGCTTTTAGGACACGTTGCGGACATTTTGAGTTTGCCATGATGTCTTTTACAAATGCACCCGCCGTGTTCATGGACTATATGAATAGGATCTTTAGACCTATTTAGATAAGTTCGTGGTTGTTTTCATAGATGATATACTCATCTATTTGAAGACTCACGAGAGCATGAATGTCACATAAGGTTGGTTTTAGAGGTGTTGAAAGAGAAGAAGTTGTATGCTAAGCTCTCTAAGTGTGAATTCTGGTTGGAGGAAGTGAAGTTTTTGGGACATGTAGTATGGAAGGAGGATAGCTTTGACCCTAGTAAGATAGAAGCGTAATGAATTGGGATAAACAGACCATTATCGGAAATACAGAGCTTTTTGGATTAGCAGGCTATTATCGTAGGTTTATCAAAGGATTTTCCCATATTTCCCTTCCCTAACCAAGCTCACTAGGAAGAACACCCGTTTTCATGGAATCCCGATTAAAAGAACTTCCAAGAGTTAAAGGAAAGGTTGACCTCGACAGTTGGTTTTACCCAACCCCAATGTACCTTTCGAGGTATATTGTGATGCTTCGAGAAAGGGTTTAGGTGTGTGTTGATGCAAAATAGGCAAGTGGTAGCCTATGCGTCTAGACAACTCAAGCCACACGAGGTTAACTACCTACCCATGACCTAGAGTTAGCCGCCATAGTGTTTGCCTTAAAGATTTGGAGGCATCACTTGTATGGAGTAAGGTTTAAGTTTTCTCCGATCACAAAAGTCTTAAGCATCTCTTTGATCAAAAGGAGTTAAACATGAGGCAAAGAAGGTGGATGGAGTTTCTAAAGGACTATGATTTTGGCTTAAGTTACCACCCTGCAAGGCCAATGTGGTCGCCGATGCCTTGAGTCGAAAATCATTACGCTTATCCCACATGATGGTCAAGGAAGTTGAGCGATAGAGAAGTTTAGGGACATGAATTTGGGGATGTCAATATCGAAAAAGAGTGTGAAGATGTGCCATCTTAGGAACAAGTGGGTTTACAAGAGGGTTGTGATGGCACAAGTAGAAAATGAGGAGTTTAGGGAGGTCTCGAGGCTTAAAGTCTGGAAAGCTTAAAGGTTTTGAGCAAAGGACAGTGGTGGGAGGTTTGAAGGGCGGATTTGTGTACCGCAAGATGGTGACCTCCGAGAAGTATCTTGGAGGAGGCCCATAAAAGCCACTTCACTATCCATCCTAGTGCCACCAAGATGTATCAAGATTTAAAGAAGATGTTCTGGTGAGCCATTGAAAAAGGACGTAGTCCTGGGTTAGTAAGTGCTTAGTCTGTCAAAGGTGAAGATTGAGCACCAAAAACCTTCAGGAATGTTGCAACCTTTGCCTATCCCCGAATGGAAGTGGGATAGTATATCTATGGATTTTGTGACCAGCCTACCTAGAACCCAAGCCCCATGACGCTATTTGGGTAATAGTGGACAGTTAACCAAGTCGGCCCATTTCCTACCCATCAAGATGACCTTTTCCCTAGATAAGTTGGCCAGTTGTACATCCAAGAGATAGTGAAGTTACATGATTTCATCGACGATAATCTCGGATCGAGATACGTTTACGTCACATTTTGGGAAGCCTTTCAAAAGGCGTTTGGTTAAAACTGTTTTTAGACGTTCCACCCTCAAACAGATGACAATTAAAGAACTATCCAAACATTGGAAGATATGCTAAGGGCATGTGTTTTGGATAGAAAAGGAAGTTGGGATAAGTACCTTCACTTATTGAGTTCGCGTATAACAACAGTTATCATGCGAGAATGGTATGGCAGTACGAGGCCTTGTATGGAAGGAAGTGCCAGTCGCCCTTGTGTTGGCATGATCTCGAGAACAAAGCGTCTTGGACGGATGTAGTGAGGGAACCACGGAGCAAATAAGAATGATCAAGGATAGAATCTTCTGCCCAAGCCGACAAAGAGCTATGCGGACAAGCGGCGAAAGCCGTTGGAGTTCCAAGAAGGCAAGCATGTTTTCTTGGATTACCCCCACTACAGGGATAGGTAGAGCCATGAGAGTCAAGAAATTGAGTCCCATTTCTCGACCTTTTGAAATCCTTAGAGAGTCGGGACGTGCCTGACAAAATAGCCCTACCTCCAAACTGTCAAATCTTCATGATGTCTTTCACGTTTCCCAGCTTAAAAAGTATCAATGACCCTAGCCATGTTGGAGCCAGAGCATGTACAGAAGGGGACCTCACTTTCATCTCCCACCAACGAGGATCGTGGATCGAGGTGTGAAGCACGAGGAACAAGTCCGTTCCTTGGTGAAAGTCGCGTGGGGACGAGACAAGGGGAGACATGGGGAATTGGAATTGAGATGCGGATGAAGTATCCAGAGCTTTTCTAAGGTAACGAATTTCGAGGACGAAATTCTTTTAAGAGGGGAGTAATGTAACGCCCAGAATTTCCGTCTTTTGAGTACAAATGACCAAAATGCCCTTAGGTATTTTTACCCTGAATTAAGGACAGTGACAGCAATCCTCAATGGGTCAACTCAATGTTTAAAGGGGTTATAATTGTTATGGTTGATATCCGAGGTGAAAATTTCGTTTTCTAAACTTTCGGCTCAAAATGACCAAAATACCCTGCTGTTCTTACACGGGTAAAGGTGCCGTTGAGCCCGAAAATTTTCAGGAAGTTTAGAATGATGTTTTTAAGTGATGTTTGATGTTTAGTTGAGCAAGGGCAATTTTAGTGAAAAATTACCATTTTGCCCCTAGAACAGTGTACAGCTGAGCCTAATGACGCAATTAAGCAAACCTAAGCAATATTAGGCTCTAATCGAAGATTAATTTATTTCAATAATTAATCTAGAGTCAAAATGATTTATTAAGGTTAATTAGAACCTAAGATTGCTTAGATAAACTCTAATTGCATTCTTTAATTCAAGATTCCTAGTCATGGAATCTTGAATAGTGTTTTTCTCTAATTCCTTAAATTAAGGAATTGTGCCATACCTCATTTGATTAAAAAAATGAATTTAATTTGTTAATCTAGTATGACCACTCCCTAATCAAGTCTTAACCTTCCTAATTACCCAATTACCTCACCTAAACACCTTCTTACAAACTCCTAATCAAAAGCCTAATCAAAGAAACACCTAAACACACCTTTAACCCACAATTAGATGAACTAATTTTCTCTCTTTCTTGGCCTTAAGTGGCCACTCCACCCCACCATAGCCCATCATGTGTTGTTTCAATTACACTCAAGAGCCATACTTCAAGCCATGCTTTGCCCATACCTCACCATGCCTTCAACCATGCTTACAACCATACCTTTGTAAGAGATATTTCTCTCTCCTTCCTCCCTCAAGAGTGGCCGGTCCTTCCCCCTATGGAAGCCTCATTGTTGAAAATTTCTATAAATACCAAGCCTTGATGAACCTTGTCACACTTTGGTTCATTTGTTAAGTTTACACTTCTTGCAAAATTCTCTCATTTCCTCTCAAACTCCCTCACTTGGCTGAGTTCTTCCTCAAGATTTCAAGAGGATTTCCTTCTCATTTCATCAAGAAAACAAAGCTTCCTTACATCTCTCTCAAGACTTCTTTAGGTAGGGGTTTTGTTTTAATGTTTTGTTTGTGTTCTTAAGAAAAGTTCTAGCTTTCCTCTTGGTTTCAAACTATTTTCCCTTTTTTCTTTTCGGCCAAGAGGCCTTTTTATAAAAAGAACATGAGCTTGATGATGAGGTTTCAAGATAATGACTTGTTGTTGTCATGTGAGAAACCTCTAAAGCTTGAAACAACTTGGTCTTGGACCATACATGCTTGTGTTTCTTTCTTTCTCCTTGCTTATAATTTTATTTTCTTTCTTTTCCTTTAAGGATTTCATTTCCTTTGCTTTGGTTTGAACAAAGTTTGCTAAAATTGTAAAGTAGATCACAAAAGTTTTGTTAAGAAAAATTAATCCTAAGATTTCAAAGAGCTCTAAGCTTACCCTTGCCAACCTTAAAGTTGGTCGTTGTTCTAAGAGTTTACTCTAGATTGAAGCCCATGAGCAATAAAATAAAGAATATGAGTAGTTCTATTTATGTTCGTTTTGTTAAAGTGTCCATTTTCTTGAGCTTGATGATGAAGTTCAAACCAAAGACTTCTTTGAAGACTTGGTGAAGAACTCTAAAGCTCATCTTCCATTGTTAAGATACATGTTGGGTTAAGGCCATTGATGTTCCTCTAAAGTCTTGTAGAGCTCTAGTTAAGATAAAACAAGTTGCATTCATGTTTAAGTTTATGTCTTGCATCTCATGTTTATTTTGATGCCATCACTAACCTCACAAGAATAAATGAATGAACTTGCATTATCATATTTAAATTCCAAGCTTGCATTTCATGTTTATATTTCAAGTCATCACTTAATCCTTAAAGATAATAATGAGGTTGCATCTCATATTTATTTTGCTCTCACTTTACTTTGTAATGAAGAGTAAAATGAAGTGCATAGCATGTTTAAGATTATGTTATCACCTAAATACTCTAGAGCTCAAAGACTTGCCCTAAGTATCTTCAAAGGGGAATTTTACCAAAAAGAAATGGATGTGTTTTAGTATGATACAATGACTGGTTTGATTTTGTAAAATGTATGGATGATTTCAAGGAAATGTTGGAAAACTGTTTTATGAGGTCTCAAGGTGTTTAAATAGTTTGGAATGTGTCAAAAATCATGTTTCTCAAATTCCGGAGGTTGGTATCGTTACCAGCTTATGTAATCGATTACCAGAGGGGTTTTCGAAGGACTTTCGGTTCTGTAATCGATTACCAAACAATGTAATCGATTACCAAGGCTTTCTTCATGCCCAAACCTCCTTAAACCTAATCGATTACCTCAAGTGTAATCGATTACTCCATGTTCTTTATTTTTCGGAAACGGATTTAACCTAAGTAATCGATTACCATTGTATGTAATCGATTACCAATTGTTAAGCCTAGAATAAATTTAGCTCCTGGTAATCGATTACTAGGCACATGTAATCGATTACAGAACACCTTTTTGCTCCTAGAAATTTCCCAAGAGAAAACTAGCAACTTGTGTGCACTTATATCATGAGTTTATGTGAATTATGGTGATTTTTGTTCTATCTCCTTGTGACTTATGAATTCTATTAAGAAATTGAATATTATGTGAGCGAGTGAGGAACATTTAGAAAAAATCTAAAAAAAATAAGACAATAGGAAGGATTGGAACTAGAATCTTGGCAGCTTAGACACAAGAATAAAGTAACTTGTCAGAGACATAATTGAACTTAAGGAAGATGGTGCCATAAATGATGATTATGCCTAGGAGTTGAAACATAGAACCTAAGGCAAAGAAACTTAGACAGAATTTAAGGCATAAATTCTTATAATCCCTTAGTGAATAAATGATCTGATAAGTAAATCTATATATGCAATGTTGTTGATGAATTAGTGAGCATAATGTTAGAACTATAAAGAACAAACCCCTTAATTGATAAAGATTTGCAATGGGTGATAAGATTACTAGAAAAGAATTAAGAGAGAACAGATAAGGGCAAAGCATAAGACACCATGAGATAGGAGGTGTGATGTGAGCATGAGACGAGAAAGTATATTCTTTAATGATGTGAATATGATTACATTTCAAGTATGAAACCTTATGTGTATAATTGACATGTTGATATGATAAAGTGTTGTGCCATGTATTTGAGAAGCATGAGGTTCGAAGTATGAATGAGATTGAGGAATATGCTCATGTGAACTAGAAAGTTATTGATTTGAGAGAAGTTCCATAAGATGATGCATGTGATTGAGATTATGTGGCATGACTCAAATTAGGAAATTCAAGAGTAGCTATTATGGAATTTCCATCAAATTGTAGAGAACTTAAGAAAGTTTTTGAGAAATATGATGTTTAAGATGACACATCGAGACGTACTCTCCTTCTTCAGATAAGGACAAGGTAAAACCGTAAAGTGTAACACCATAATAATTAACCCAATACACCTCCAAGGATTATCTAATTAATTACTAGACTTTACTCTTGCTTCATTCCTTGATCCGTCTTGAAAATACTTAGTGAAATTACGAGCCTTTTTTTTTTTTAAACATAATTAAAAACGTAGTCGCGCTTAACGTGAATGATTTAGCAAAATTTAAAAGACACATAGGAATTTACAAACATCACATCATAATATATTGACTCCATCATACGGCATCCATAATTTAGTATCATATAGATATTTTGCCTACCAACGGAATCAACTTAAGTGTAGGCAATCTAATTAAACATAAATAATATATGGATGGAAGGACATCCATTAATGGCACCTAGTAATAACACTCAGGGATAGGGATAGATCTGAAATATACGAGTGGAACTAGGGATCAAGTTCAAGCTACCGTGCAAGCCTCAAATGTGATTCACGAACGCTTTCCTTATTCTTTAAAAAGCGAGATGAAAGAAAAATAGAGGGAGTGAGGGTTATAAAAAGAATCTCGTAGGGTACTCACCTCATGATGCATTGTGTCATCATCATCGTACCCAAGAACCTCGGGTTATTATGAAATAGTGAGCATGCTAAGATTGATTTATTAAGTTTGAAAATATACTTCCAGAGGGTCGTGGATTTAATCATGCGTCTTATAATGCATCATAAACTTAGCATGTCATGTTTTATAATGAACTTTTCCTTTCATATATAATAACATAGTTATGCATAAAATCACATCATATTCCTCATCATCATTTCATAATACTCTGCATCAAATAGAGTCTCATCATCATCTCATAAATACTATGCATCGCAGAACATCATATTCACATAATGCATTTTCTTAGTTCTTAGGTGACTTAAAGTTACTTCATCATAATTTCCTGGGCCACCCTTCTCCACCCCTTTTGGGAGTAATCTAGGTTATGGCTCATACCTTGCTAGTCGTCACCAGCACGTCTTATATCTTTGATAAGTAAAATTTCATCTCTACCCTTTTGAGAGAACAGACTAAGGGGCAAGAATCACCTTTTCACCGCCTATAGTTTGATGGGTCCAAAGGATCATTTTCTCATATATTTTGAGTCACCTTTAAGTCTTTGCATGTTATATCATAATACAATTCTTCATCATAATCATCATAACATTTTCTCATTTATAGTCTTATGCCGAAATAATATATACCAACTGTAATCATGCATCTGAGATTCCCAGGAAAGAGAGGTGGGTCACAATGGACACGCTTAAATACCAAATCTTTCCTTAGCCAGAATCTTTCCAAATTGCACTCTTAGGAATACACTTTCTTCCAGGAATCAATATGTCTTTATTTCATGCATAAGTTTTCATTGTTTGCAACAACAACTATAACATACAAACCAGGGAATCAATCAATGACACCAAATTCTTAATAAGCATCAAATCACATTTAAGTACACATAAATTACTAGCTTCCCATAAAATTCTTACAAAGTTTTAAAACTCTTTTAGAACTAATTCCTTTTGTTAAACTTGAAAGAAGTCATAGGACTTTAGGCCTAAATTAACCATGGGACCAATTTATAACTTGAAAGAATGTTCATAATTAAATCTTTCACTTAAGATAAAAGGAGCAAGTCTTGAGCTTTAGAGATTTAGGTGACATCTTTGAATTATTACCATGCTATGCAACCTTATTTTAATCTTATCTTTATAAGGTGATAGCTTGGAATTATAAACATGATATGCAATTCCATTTCTTTATCTTTAAGATTTAAGGTGATAACTTGAAAATTAAACATGATGCAAGAACTTGTAATATAAACATGATGCAAGAAACTGGAGCGGCGGTATGGATGGGGTGAGGGAGAAGAAAGAGAATCTTAAGCAGCGAAGGGTAGCAGCACAGGACCGGTGAGGGAGATGAGAATTACATTTTTTTTTAAGCTCCAATTCTCAAGACTTCTTAAAGAATAAATTCTTTAACTCCAATTATCTCATTTCTTCGCTTATGATTCATAAGCAAGTCTTTGAGCTCTAGGATTTTTAGGTGATGACATAAAATAAACATGCCATGCATTGACTCTTTAGCCATTATAAAATAAAGTGAGAGCATAAAATAAACATGAGATGCAACTTCTTTATTATCTTTAGAGATTAAGTGACAACTTGAAATTTAAACATGAAATGCAAGCTTGAAATTTAAACATGAGATATGCAAGTTCATTTATTTATTCTTGAGAATTTAGTTATGACATAAAATAAATATGGTTATGCAAGGCATAAACTTAAACGTGGATGCAAGTTCACTTGATCTCTTTACTAGAGCTCCTTCAAGACTTTAAGAGAATTATGTTTTCAACCCAATATATGTTAGCAAGACAAAGTAAAAATACATATTTCATCAAACCTCAAGATAAAAATATTATTCTTTAAAGTTTTGCATTAAATGGAATGTTCAAGCTTTAGAGGCCTAACTTGTGATGGATTTACAACCCATATTCAAGGTCCTCATCATCAAGCCATCATTTCATTCCTTCCTAGGCCATTTGGCCGAACCATGAAAGGAAAATAAGGAAGAAAAACTGAAATTTTAGAAGCTTGGAAACTAGTGAAACCTTCAAGTTTTAGAGATCTAACTTGTGAAAGCTTTGCAACCAACACTCAAGAATCTCATCATCAAACCATGGTCTCATCATAAGCTAGGCCATATGGCCAAAATACTTTAAAAGAAAGGAAGAAACTGAAAATGAAAACTTAAAAGAAAGCTCATGAAAACATCATTTTTGAGCTAGAAACATAACTTGTCTTAGCATAAAATGAACTTAGAAACACCTCCCTACCTAATTTGATTTGAAGAAAGGAAGAGAACTTGGTTTCCTTGAGTGAAATGAAGCATATCCTTGAAGCTGAAGGGAGAATTCAGCCAAGAGAAAGAAAGAAAGCTTTTGGTGCTCCTAGACTAGAATTTGTGTAAGTTATGAACTAAGCATCTAAACTATCTTCAAGCATGCCTATTTATAGAGATTTTGCAGCTCATAAATGGACAAAGGAAGGAAAGAAATCTGACCAAAAATTAGAGAAAAAAAATAAGGAAGAAAAATCATTTTGTTTGGTGGCTTAAAACATGGAATCATGTTTCCATGTTTTCATGATTCTTTGTTTTTCATTCTTTGGATTTTTGTGTAATAATTTTCTGACTTATTACTCAATAATTTCGTGCATTACAGCCTTGTGGAAGAGGATTTTGTGTGTTCCATGTATTTTTTAGGTGTAGGCAAGGTATTCATGCAATTTAGAGAATTTACGGTTAAGGGTTTAAGTGAATTACTAAGCAATTTGGGTGTTTTAAGCAATTTTAGGTTCTAATCAATCTAAATAAATAATTTTGACTCTAGATTAGTAATTAGAATTTAATAAGCTTTAATTTGAGCCTAATATTGCTTAGGTTTCGTAGACGAATCAAAAATCTCAAAATTTGTAAAACTACAAAGGGGCAAAACGGTCATTTTACTTAAAAATTGCCCGAGACCACCCGAGCTTAACCAATGGTTAATCATGGCTTAAAAACACCTTTTAACACATTTTAGTGAGGTTCGGCTCTAGCGCACGCAATCGAGTTAAAACGCCGTAAGGGCGTTTTGGTCATTTCGCGCGTCGAGCTCAAAATTAGGATTCTTCTCCTCTATTAACACACATAACACAAACAATCCCTTATTAACATCAAAACATCCCCTTGAGGATGGGTGGGGCCCACGATCTTCATTTTCTGAGTAAAATAACCTCAGGGGCATTTTGGTCATTTTACACGTACAGAAAATTGGGTTTGCAATACTTGCACGAATTGCTCCTAACTTCTCTTCTAACGTTATATTCCTTTATTAAGGATTGTTTGGTCTCAAATTTTATATAATATTTACCTACGTAATTCGGTAATTCCTAATGATAGTAAAAACAGTAAAAATTGGGGCGTTACATAAAGGCATAGACATTTTCACATCCCAGGAAGCGGACAAAGTTAAGCTGGTCTTAACTAGTTGAATACGTTTCGAAGAAGGGAAAAGTCTAATGATGGGTGATAGTTTAGGCATTCCTACAGGGTACTACTAGAAACTGGGGATTATGATGATTATGATTATGATTATGTTTATGATTCGCTCTGAAGAGGATAAGTAAGAACTACATGACAAGCATTGGTATAAGCTTGATAGCTTAGTTTAAGAGGTGTGGTTAATATTATGTTTGGTGTCACAAGATTAAGATGAAGGAATGATGTTCAAAGAAAAGTTTCATGCCACTTAAATGTTGATTGATTATTGTTTGGTTTGCCTAAAGATTCCATGCATCCATGAACTATTATGTTGCATACATGCATAAGATTCATTATAAAAGACATGGACCTTGGATAAATATCTTTGTGAAACTTTCATAATGAACCTATGCATATTTAATATTTTCATAATAAACCCAAGGTTCATTGGGACGTGAACGATGTCACTAGGATCAAGGATTTCCCCTGAGATTTGTAACATCCTGGTTTTCTTTACAGATATTAATTGAGGAAAACTTAATAGAATTTAGAATTCTCAAGACGTGGTTATGATGAGCACGGCTTCATAAGCGAGTAAAAAAAAAATTGAATAAGTCTTCGGGCTGGCCGGAGGGGCAAGGAGCCATCGAAACTGGAGAGTTTGGGAACAGAGGTGCCCCAAAGTTAGGAAACATGAAAATAAGGTTAGACATGTGTGGAAATGATAATGTTATGCTTAAAATTGCTTTACGGTAATATTAGGATTGATTGGGGTACGGTGTTTGCCGTTCGGTGAGATTTAAAATGTGCGATTTTTAACACCAAAAATACTTTCATCACTACAACTAAATAATATCTACCTAATCAAGACAAGTGGAAGGCCAAGTCTAATCTTGGAATCCAAGATCAAATCCTCAGCGTCCATCATAGCCTAGTCATCAAAACTCATCATGATCTTGGATAAATATCTTGGCTTGTATTCATTACAAGCCTAGTCACCAATCTTCCTCCCAAAGCCAAGCATCATTCTCGGCCATTCAGGGAGAAATGGAAGTTCAAAGTTTCCAATAGCCAAGAGCTTCACCTTGTGTTCATCTCACAAAAACCCTAGCTTAGAATCACCAAAACCCAAATCTTCCTTCACAAAAGTTGATCTACACTTCCACCTCTACAATTATAACCGATTGGAATTTCAAAAACAATCCTTCTTGCACATCCATCATTGATTAGGAGGAGGGTTTGAAGTTGTGTGGGAGTTTGGTTGTGAAGAATCCACCTTGAAGCAAGCTAAGATAGAAACTTGGAACACAAGGAGTCAGGTTTTCTTGCTTCCTTTTTGTGAAATTTTAAATTCTGTTTTAGCTTGCCCTAATTTCGAAAATTTTGATGATATTGATGATTAACATATTGATATTGCAATGTTTTTTGTGTTCTGTTTTGATGGTTTTAAAAAAGGGTTTTCTCTCAAGTGAAATTGGAACTAGGTTGTTACTAATTTCTATTCTATAATTTCAAACTTTCGGAATTTCTTGGAAATTTTGTAGGTGGTTTCATGATAAAAATATGTATTTAACCTTCTAAACTAAACACACGAATTTTCTTAGGGGTTAATTCTAAGGTTTGATGCCTCAAAAAAATTAGAACCAATTGTAACTGCGTTGTCTGAATTGTTGAGACTTGAAGTAATAAACTTCCCGAATTTTTCATCATAGCAATTGATTGAGATAGATCCTGAAATTCTTACACAAGACTAATAACATGTTGAAATACCTCTGTGAATTTTCTTGTACCATGATTCCATCGAATTCTAGGGCTAAATATTTTGAGACACAAGTCTGGACTATGAATTTGTGGCTTCTGACAACCAGGATTTGCCTATTTTATTGAAGTGGTTATATAACTCTGATTGCCCTGAAATTTTACAAGTTGTTTTAGACACATTGAAGTGTCATGTGAAATTTTCCTTAAGGTTGGAAATGGTTGTTTGGTATGGTAACAAATTGTTGTGCCTGGAACATCAATTCTGCCAGGATAATGAGATGTGGAAATGGCTAAAATCCTATGATAGTATGTACATATCTCCTGTGTATATTTGAAACATATAGGAAAAAAGCGAACAATGCTTAAGAAGAATTAGAGGGGAAGGCAAAAAGAAGGACTTCCAGAAAAGTTATGAGTCGAGAGACGTATCGGCTAGGCATAGACCTGAGTGATCCAAAATGGAAAAAAATGAAGTTTGATAATTCGAATAGGAGATAAGCTCATGTCCTAGCGCAGTCTATGGTCCTCTATGAAATCAGATGTGAATGTATCTCTCTGAAAATAAGCCTTCCTTATGTTGAGAAAATTGAGAAAGATATGAGGAATGGAGTTGCTGATTTGTACATATTACTCGATCGATTATTGTGATATTATCCTTAATTCCCGGCCTACGGGTTTTCAAGATTTCCTGTGTATGATTTTTATATGAATATTGTATATGCATGAATTGCTGATGCCTACTGTGTGTAGTATATGGGGAAACTACCCTCCTGAGAATTTATAATATTCTCACCCCTGTCGTTGTATGTATTATATTGTTACAATTCGATAAATGCCAATTCCCTTTAATCTTTACTCTGATCGCCACAATGGGTGTGGCAATATGATAACATGGACTGCATGTACGCCATTGGTTATTCCAGTTCCATTGTACATGTTCTTTGATCGCTCATTCATCTTCGGTCTTTGCCGGACTCGACCTACTTCCTTTATCAATCCTTTCACATGGCCCATCCTGAACGTTTCAATCCCCTTCGCTTAACCCGGGCAGGTTTAGCAGGATGTCGCACCCGTTTCGTGATCCTCCTTAAACTAACTCGGTCCCTCTAAGACCAGTACCCCGGCAGAGGTGAGGTCATCGCCCAGATGGCCAACGGTTTCCTGGATGAGGATCAGATCTCCGGGCGGATATTGTCATAGTAATAGGATAGCCTTAGACCTTACAGGCTCAGAACTGACGTATTATGAGTTCTTCTTTTTGCTACGTACCTCTCGTATGTTATCTTGGGTAGGTTGGGTTTTCGGTGAGGAGGAACTAGTCTTGTTCACTACAAAGATTTTGACTAGTTAAGGTTATAGCTGGTTACCTCTTATGATAAAGTGTACATACTGGAACTAAAACATGAGGTCTATATATATCTATCTATTTTGGCTATGACTATATATGTAGTACACTTCCTTATTCCTAGCATGTTACGACTAGTGCATATTCAAAACATTAGTAATACCCGCTGAATTACCATGTTAGTACTCGAGGAGAATGTAGAAGTTGGAG
>JAMLFY010000954.1:0-19903 GCA_030441495.1 Dalbergia oliveri
AACGCCCCAATTTTTATTGTAATTTTTACTATCATTAGGAATTACCGAATTACGTAGGTAAATATTATATAAAATTTGAGACCAAACAATCCTTAATAAAGGAATATAACGTTAGAAGAGAAGTTAGGAGCAATTCGTGCAAGTATTGCAAACCCCAATTTTCTTACGTGTAAAATGACCAAAATGCCCTTAGGTTATTTTACTCAGAAAATGAGGATCGTGGGCCCCACCCATCCTCAAGGGGATGTTTTGATGTTAATAAGGGATTGTTTGTGTTATGTGTGTTAATAGAGGAGAAGAATCCTAATTTTGAGTTTCGACGCGCGAAATGACCAAAACGCCCATGCCGCCGTTTTAATCCCGATTTGCGCCCGACTTAGCCCGAACCTCACTAAAATGTGTTAAAAGGTGTTTTTAAGCCATGATTAACCATTGGTTAAGCTCGGGTGGTCTCGGCAATTTTTAAGTAAAATGACCGTTTTGCCCGTCTTTTGCGAGTTTACAAATTTTGAGATTTTTGATTTTGAGTCTAAAACCTAAGCAATATTAGGCTCAAATTAAAGCTTATTAAATTCTAATTATTAATCTAGAGTCAAAATTATTTATTTAGATTGATTAGAACCTAAAATTGCTTAAAACACCCAAATTGCTTAGTAATTCACTTAAACCCTTAACCGTAAATTCTCTAAATTGCATGAATACCTTGCCTACACCTAAATAATACATGGAACACACAAAACCCTCTTCCACAAGGCTGTAATGCACGAAATTATTGAGTAATAAGTCAGAAATCATTGAATTATTGCAAAAATCACTAAAACAAAATGCCAAAAAATTCATGAAAACATGGCATAAAACATGCCTTAAACAAACAAAATGATTTTCTTCCCTTTTTTTCTCTAATTTTTGGTCAAATTTCCTCCTCCTTTGTCCATTTATGAGCTGAAATCTCTATAAATAGGCATGCTTGAAGATAGTTTAGATGCTTGTTCATAACTTACACAAATTCTAGTTTTAGGAGCACCAAAAGCTCTCATTTCCTCCTCTTGGCTGAATTCTTTCTTCAAGTTTTCAAGAATATTTTCTTTCATTTCACTCAAGGAAACCAAGTTCTCTTCCTTTCCTTCAAATCAGATTAGGTAGGGAGTTGTTTTTAAGTTTATTTCTATGCTTTGCTAAGTGTTGTTCTTGGTTCAAAATGATGATTTCATGGATTTTCTCTAGTTTTTCCATTTGGTTTTCTTCTTCCTTTTTCTTTGAACAATTCAGCCATATGGCCTAGGTGGGACTAAGATGATGGCTTGATGATGAGGACCTTGAGGGTGGGTTGTGAATCCATCACAAGTTAGGCCTCTAAAGCTTGAAAGTTCCACTTGATGCAAAACTTTAAAGAATAATATTTTTATGATGTTTTTATGATCTTGAGTTTAGAACTTGAAAGATGTATTTTTCACTTTGTCTTGCTAAGATATATTGGGTTGAATTTATATTTCTCTAAAGTCTTGGAGGAGCTCTAAGAAATAAAATGAACTTGCATCCATGTTTAAGTTTATGCCTTGCATAACCATGTTTACTTTCTATGTCATCACTAAATTCTCAAGAATGAATAAATGAACTTGCATATTCATGTTTAAATTTCCAAGCTTGCATTTCATGTTTAAATTTCAAGTTGTCACTTAATCTCTAAAGATAATAAAGAAGTTGCATCTCATGTTTATTTTATGCTCTCACTTTATTTTATAATGGCTAAAAGAGTCAATGCATGGCATGTTTATTTTATGTCATCACCTAAAAATCCTAGAGCTCAAAGACTTGCTTATGAATCATAAGCGAAGAAATGAGATAATTGGAGTTAAAGAATTTATTCTTTAAGAAGTCTTGAGAATTGGAGCTTAAAAAAATGTAATTCTCATCTCCCTCACCGGTCCTATGCGGACTACCGCCTGTTGCTTAAGATTCTCTTCTCCTCTACTTGTCTATGCCAATTACCGCGCTCCAGTTTCTTGCATCATGTTTATATTACAAGTTCTTGCATCATGTTTAATTTTCAAGTTATCACCTTAAATCTTAAAGATAAAGAAATGGAATTGCATATCATGTTTATAATTCCAAGCTATCACCTTATAAAGATAAGATTAAAATAAGGTTGCATAGCATGGTAATAATTCAAAGATGTCACCTAAATCTCTAAAGCTCAAGACTTGCTCCTTTTATCTTAAGTGAAAGATTTAATTATGAACATTCTTTCAAGTTATAAATCGGTCCCATGGTTAATTTAGGCCTAAAGTCCTATGACTTCTTTCAAGTTTAACAAAAGGAATTAGTTCTAAAAGAGTTTTAAAACTTTGTAAGAATTTTATGGGAAGCTAGTAATTTATGTGTACTTAAAATGTGATTTGATGCTTATTAAGAATTTGGTGTCATTGATTGCTTCCCTGGTTTGTATGTTTATTGTTGTTGCAAACAATGAAAACTTATGCATGAAATAAAGACATATTCTGTTATTTGGAAGAAAGTGTATTACTTGTAAGAGTGCAATTTGGAAAGATTCTGGCTAAGGAAAGATTTGGTATTTAAGCGTGTCCATTGTGACCCACCTCTCTTTCTTGGAATCTCCCAGATGCATGATTACAGTTGGTATATATTATTTCGGCATAAGACTATAAATGAGAAAATGTTATGATGATTATGAATGAAGAATTGTATTATGATATAACATGCAAAGACTTAAAGGTGACTCAAAATATATGAGAAAATGATCCTTTGGACCCGTCAAACTACTGAAAAGGTGATTCTTGCCCCTAGTCTGTTCTCTCAAAAGGGTAGAGACGGAATTTTTACTTATCAAAAGGGATAAGTATGTGCTTGTGACGACTAGCAAGGTATGAGCTCATAACCTAGATTACTCCCAAAAGGGTGAGTATAGGGTGGCCCAGGAAAATGATGATGAAAGTAACTTTAAGTCACCTAAGAAACTAAGTAAATGCATTATGTGAATATGATGTTCTGCTATGCATAGTATTTATGAGATGATGATGAGAAATATGATATTCTGCTATGCATAGTATTATGAAATGATGATGAGGAATATGATGTGATTTTATGCATAACTATGTTATTATATATGAAAGGAAAAGTTCATTATAAACATGACATGCTAAGTTTATGATGCATTATAAGACGCATGATTAAAACCGACGACCTCGGTAAAGTATATTTTCGAACTTAATAAATCAATCTTAGCATGCTCACTATTTCATAATAACCCGAGGTTCCTGGGGACGATGATGATGACACAATGCATCATGAGGTGAGTACCCTACTGATTTCTTTATAAGTTTCTCACTCCCTCTATTTTTCTTTCCATCTCGTCTTTAGAAAAATAGAAGGAAGCGTTCGTGAATCACATTGAGGCTCATTGGGTAGCTGAACTGAATCCTGAGTTTCACTCGTATATTTCAGAATATCTATCCCTATCCCTGAGTGTTATTACTAGGTGCCATTAATGGATGTCCTTCCATCCATATATTATTTATGTTTTATTAGATTGCCTACACTTAGTCTTATTCTGGTAGGCAAAATATCTATATGATATGTAATTATGGATGCTGTATGATGGAGCCAATATATTATGATGTGATGTTTGTAAATTCCTATGTGTCTTTTAAATTTTGCTAAATCATTCACGTTAAGCGCCTCTACGTTTTCAATTATGTTTAAAAAAAAATGGCTCGTAATTTCACTAAGTATTTTCAAAGCATGATTAAGGAACCGAAGCAAAGAGTAAAGTCTAGTAATTAATCAATCCTGCGGAGGTGTATTGGGTTAATTATTAGGGTGTTACAGTACTTGAAAGTTCTTGTATAGGTATGGGACTATACAGTTAAGGAAGGCTTATATGAATTGATTGGTACTACCTATGCCACAAAGATGCATCTTTCTTTTTCGGAGCCCATCACGAAAGAACTCAGGTGAGCGTGCTTGACTTGGGTAATTTTGGGATGGGTACCTCTTGGAAATTTTCCCAGGAAGCGTGTGAGTGAGGACAAAGCATGCTGAAAAGACCCGTGTTGGTTTGTGGCAGTCGACGATCCATAAAGCAGCAGGGATGTTACAAATGGTATCGAGCCTGCCCTTTCCCAGGACGTGTGGTTCCTGGACGAACCAAGTCAAGCTGGTGGCATGTAACGCCCGGGACGAGGAAGGAGTGATCGCCTGTCAGAAGGCACGACAAGGAGCGGCTCCTGCCTCAAGCGAAGGGTACATGAATGAACCGATTACACACCCAAATGAGGGATTGCGAGTTGGATAGGACGACTAACAGTAAGGAAGGCTTATATGAATTGATTGGTACTACCTATGCCACAAAGATGCATCTTTCTTTCGGTAGCCCATCACGAAAGAACTCCACAGCGAGCGTGCTTGACTTGGGGTAATTTTGGATTGGTGACCTCCTGGAAGTTTTCCCAGGAAGCGTGTGAGTGAGGACAAAGCATGCGAAAGACCCGTGTTGGTTTGTGGGACTTTACAATCCATAAAGCAACAAGGGATGTTACAATGGTATCGACAAGCTCCTTCCCCAGGACGTGTGGTTCCTGGACGAACCAAGCGGAAGCTGGTGGGCATGTAACGCCCGGGACGAGGGAGGGAGTGATCGCCTGTGCGAGAAGGACTGAGGAGGAGCCCCGCCTCCAAGCGGAGGGGTACATGAATGAACCGATTACACACCCGAATGAGAGGATCCTGAGTCTGCATAGGTATGGGACTATACAGTTAAGGAAGGCTTATATGAATTGATTGGTACTACCTATGCCACAAAGATGCATCCTTCTTTTCGGAGCCCATCACAAAGAACTCCACAGTGAGCGTGCTTGACTTGGGTTTGGGATGTGACCTTGGAAATTTTCCCAGGAAGCGTGTGAGTGAGGACAAAGCATGCTGAAAAGACCCGTGTTGGTTTGTGGGGCAATCGACGATCCATAAAGCAACAAGGGATGTTACAAATGGTATCAGAGCCTGCCCCTCTCCCAGGACGTGTGGTTCGGGACGAACCAAGCGGAAGCTGGTGGGCATGTAACGCCCGGGACGAGGAGGGAGTACGCCCGTTCAGAAGGCACGAACAAGGAGCCTCCGCCTTCAAAGGAGAGGGTACATGAATGAACCGATTACACACCCGAATGAGAGGATCCTGAGTTGGATAGGTATGGGACTATACAGTTAAGGAAGGCTTATATGAATTGATTGGTACTACCTATGCCACAAAGATGCATCTTTCTTTCGGAGCCCATCACGAAAGAACTCCACAGTTAAGCGTGCTTGACTTGGGGTAATTTTGGGATGGGTGACCTCCTGGAAATTTTCCCAGGAAGCGTGTGAGTGAGGACAAAGCATGCTGAAAAGACCCGTGTTGGTTTGTGGGGACATTTACGATCCATAAAGCAGCAAGGGATGTTACAAATGGTATCAGAGCCTGCCCTCTCCCAGGACTGTGTGGTTCGGGGACGAACCAGCGGAAGCTTGGGGCATGTAACGCCGAGGGACAGCAGGAGTGATCGCCGTGTGAGAAGGACAAAGCGGCTCCTGCCTCCAGCCAGGGGTACATGAATGAACCGATTACACACCCAAACGAGGGATCCTGAGTCGTATAGGTATGGGACTATACAGTTAGGAAGGCTTATATGAATTGATTGGTACTACCTATGCCACAAAGATGCATCTTTCTTTCTGGAGCCCATCACGAAAGAACTCCACAGTGAGCGTGCTTGACTTGGGTAATTTTGGGATGGGTGACCTCTGGAAGTTTTCCCAGGAAGCGTGTGAGTGAGGACAAAGCACGCGAAAGACCCGTGTCTGGTTTGCTGGACAGTCGACGATCCATAAAGCAGCAAGGGATGTTACAAATGGTATCGAGCCGCACCTCTCCCTACGTGTGGTTCCGGACGAACCAAGCGGAAGCTTGTGGGCATGTAACGCTGGAGGGACGAGGAGGGAGTGATCGCCCTGCGAGAAGGACGGACAAGGAGCGGCGCCTCCAAGCGGAGGGGTACATGAATGAACCGATTACACACCCGAATGAGGGGATCTGAGTCTGTATAGGTATGGGACTATACAGTTAAGGAAGGCTTATATGAATTGATTGGTACTACCTATGCCACAAAGATGCATCTTCTTTCTGGAGCCCATCACGAAGAACTCCACAGTGAGCGTGCTTGACTTGGGATAATTTTGGGATGGGTGACCTCGGAAGTTTTCCCAGGAAGCGTGTGAGTGAGGACAAAGCACGCTGAAAAGACCCGTGTTGGTTTGTGGGGACAATCGACGATCCATAAAGCAGCAAGGGATGTTACAAATGGTATCAAGCCCTGCCCTTTCCCAGACGGTGTGGTTCGGGACGAACCAAGCGGAAGCTGGTGGGCATGTAACGCCTGGGACGAGGGAGGGAGTGATCGTTGTCAGAAGGCACGAACAAGGAGCGGCTCCTGCCTCCAAGCGGAGGGGTACATGAATGAACCGATTACACACCCGAATGAGAGGATCCTGAAACCGTAAGGTATGGGACTATACAGTTAAGGAAGGCTTATATGAATTGATTGGTACTACCTATGCCACAAAGATGCATCTTTCTTTTCGTAGCCCATCACGAAAGAACTCCACAGTGAGCGTGCTTGACTTGGGATAATTTTGGATGGGTGACCTCCTGGAAGTTTTCCCAGGAAGCGTGTGAGTGACAAAGCATGCTGAAAAGACCCGTGTTGGTTTGTGGGGACAATCGACGATCCATAAAGCAGCAAGGGATGTTACAAATGGTATCAAGCCCTGCACCTTTCCCAGACGCGGTGTGGTTCCTGGACGAACCAAGCGGAAGCGTGGGCATGTAACGCCCGGGACGAGGGAGGGAGTGATCGCTGTTAGAGGCACGGACAAGGAGCGGCGCCTCCAAGCGGAGGGTACATGAATGAACCGATTACACACCCGAATGAGAGGGATCCTGAGTTGGCAGGTAGGTGGGGATAGACAGCGAGGAAGGCTTATATGAATTGATTGGTACTACCTATGCCACAAAGATGCATCTTTCTTTCGGTAGCCCATCACGAAGAACTCTCAGTGCAGTGCGGCTTGACTTGGCATTTTGGGATGGGTGACCCTTGAAGTTTTCCCAGGAAGCGTGTGAGTGAGGACAAGCACGTGAAAAGACCCGTGTTGGTTTGTGGGGACAGTCGACGATCCATAAAGCAGCAAGGGATGTTACAAATGGTATCAGCTCCTTCCAGTACGTGTGGTTCGGGACGAACAAGTCAAGCTGGTGGGCATGTAACGCCTGGGACGAGGGAGGGAGTGATCGCCGTGCGAGAAGGCATGGACAAGGAGCGCTCCGCCTCCAGCGAAGGGTACATGAATGAACCGATTACACACCCAAATGAGAGGATCTGAAGTTTGTATAGGTATGGGACTATACAGTTAGGAAGGCTTATATGAATTGATTGGTACTACCTATGCCACAAAGATGCATCTTTTCGGAGCCCATCACGAAAGAACTCCACAGTTAAGCGTGCTTGACTTGGGTAATTTTGGGATGGGTGACCCTTGGAAGTTTTCCCAGGAAGCGTGTGAGTGAGGACAAAGCACGCTGAAAAGACCCGTGTTGGTTTGTGGGGACAGCGATAATCCATAAAGCAACAAGGGATGTTACAAATGGTATCAGCTCCCCTCTCTCAGGACGGTGTGGTTCTGGATGAACCAAGCGAAGCTGGTGGGCATGTAACGCCCGGGACGAGGTAGGAGTGATCGCCTGTTAGAAGGCACGGACAAGGAGCGGCTCCTGCCTCCAAGCGAGGGTACATGAATGAACCAATTACACACCCGAATGAGAGGGATCTTGAGTTGGATAGGTATGGGACTATACAGTTAGGAAGGCTTATATGAATTGATTGGTACTACCTATGCCACAAAGATGCATCTTCTCTTTTGGAGCCCATCACGAAGAATTCACAGTTAAGCGTGCTTGACTTGGGAATTTTGGGATGGGTGACCCTTGGAATTTTTCCAGGAAGCGTGTGAGTGAGGACAAAGCACGTTGAAAAGACCCGTGTTGGTTTGTGGGGACAATCGACGATCCATAAAGCAGGAGTGGGATGTTACAAATGGTATCGAGCCTCCTTCTTAATTGCTGTTCCTGGACGAACCAAGCGAAGCTGGTGGGCATGTAACGCCTGGGGACGAGGGAGGGAGTGATCGTCGTCAGAAGGCACGGACAATGAGCGGCTCCTGCCTCCAGCGAGGGTACATGAATGAACCGATTACACACCCGAATGAGAGGGATCTGAACCGTATAGGTATGGGCTATACAGTTAAGGAAGGCTTATATGAATTGATTGGTACTACCTATGCCACAAAGATGCATCTTTCTTTTGGTAGCCCATCACGAAAGAACTCCACAGTTAAGCGTGCTTGACTTGGGTAATTTTGGGATGGGTGACCCTTGGAGTTTTCCCAAGAAGCGTGTGAGTGAGGACAAAGCACGCGAAAAGACCCGTGTTGTTTGTGGGGACAGCCGACGATCCATAAAGCACAAGGGATGTTACACAGAACATGTACAGTAAGGAGGACCTGGCTTGGATCTGCCACCAACGAGGATCGTGGATCGAGGTGTCAAGCAGCGGAGGACAAGTTCCTGCCCTCGAACCTGAAAGTCGCATCCTGACGAGACAAGACAGGAATGAGTACACGTGAGAGGAATCAGAGACTGTGTCATAAGTATCCCTAGCTTTTCTAGGATAACAAATTTCGAGGACAAAATTCTTTAGGAATGGGGAGTAATGTATGTCTCAATTTCATCGTCCAGGTACAAATGACCAAAATGCCCCTTATGTTCTTTTCCGTGAATTCCAGGACAATCCGACCCGGCAATCCTTGAATTGGGTCAACTCAATGTTTGAGGGGTTATAATTGTTATGTTTGATATCCGAGGTGAAAATCTTGTCCCAAACTTTCAGGTCAAAATGATCAAAATACCCTCGCGGTGTTCTACGCTAGAAAAGGTGCCGTTTGAGCCCATAATTTTTCCAGGAAGTTTAGAATGATGTTTTTAAGTGATGTTTATGTTTAGTTTCTGACCTTGTCCCTGCGATTTTAGTGCAAAATTACCATTTTGCCCTGAAGATGTAGTGAGCCTAATGAAGCAATTTGGAACACCCTAATTTTCTAACCTAATTTTCTTTGAAATTAATGGAGGATTTGTTAATGCGAATATTAGATTTTCTTAGAATTAATGACGAGAATGACTATATGTTTGAGCCAAAAAAAAACATGAATAGTATTTGCTTGCGGCTAAGCTCTAACCCTAGATTCAGGACCAGGTTTTCTTAAATTAGGAAAACATGGAATAAGGGTAGGAATAATGGGAATGAAAAATTTATACTTAGAATTAATTTTTCGATAATATTTGATTACCCGTATACGGTGTTTTGCTAGTTCGGAAAATCGTGCAATTTCTAACACCGAAAACTAATTTAATCTCTACAAAATAAATGATCTTATCTCTTTAATCAAATGATGGCTAAGATTCAATCTTGAATTCCAAGATTGAATCATAACCATCCATTTTACTTTTTAGTTTAGGATTTATCTAGTTATATTATATAATATTAAGTCATTATTACTAGATATATATGAATTTCTTCTTCAAAAAGCCAAGCAAGTTCCCCTTTCCTGCTACATCACTCCATTTTGCAAGAGTTTCATCTTGCCTTCAAAGCCATTATACACTAGCTTAGAGTTGTCACAACCAAAATCTTCCTTTACTAAAATTGTTCTACACTTCAATACCTACAAATCTAACCGATTAATATCCCAAACCTCCATCAATTCTCACTTTCTTCCTTGACTTAACTTACTTAGAGGAGGTTTGGTGTGTGATTGGGAGTCTTTAAAGTGAAGATAAATCAAGGGGGCATCCTTTAGACCATAGAGCTCAAGAGCTCTCAAAGTAGGGTTTTTGTTGTCTTTTCTTGTTGAATTTTTCTATTTGTTTTGGCTTGCCCTAAGTCTAAAAATTCTGGTTGTACTGATGGATATTATGTTGATATTGATGTTTTGATTTTGGTAGTAGGTGTGGATGATGATAATAATCACTTTACTCAAATGATGTTGAGTGATACTTGCTGGATTTTTGGGTGTCTTGTAGGCAGTACATGGTCACGATTTTGGGCATGTTGTTGTCATTTTCATGAGCTGAAAAATTTATATGTTCAAGTTAACATCTTGGACTAGTTCCACGAATTTTCTTGGGTTCTGATTTTGAGTCAAACTGCTTTAGAAAAATCAGTAACCAAAATTTTAGAGATGCTGCCTGAACCGTTGGAATCTAGGCTTGAATTTGTATAATTTTATTAACATACCAAATAGTTGAATTGTCCATTGAAATTTTTACAGGAAGTGGATAACACATGGAACTATTACTATAAATTTTATTGTGAGTTAGTTCAATCATTTGTAAGGTTAAAAATTGTGAGAACCCTGGCCTGACTGAATTGGTGGTCTCTGACCACTAAATTTGTACAATTTCCTGATGGAGTTTGAGAACTCTAGTAGTGTTGAAATTTTCATAGGCATCCTAGACACATTGAAGTGTCATGGAAAATTTTTGTAGCCCTTGAACCAACCATTAGACAGGTACATTAAATATTGGTACTGAAATGATAAATCCTGCTCATGTGCTGAAAAGGTGAAAAAGCCTTAAATTAATGATGACATAGTATATAGTTCAAGTATCTAGTATATGAATGCATACTAATTGTTTTAAAGTTTTGTTTACAAGGCATGAATGAGACTCCAATGTAATTGAATGCCTACATGTATGGTAAGCATGCCTTTGAAAAAGAGAGAATAACATGATGCAATTATATGAGAAAAGAGAATGTATAAACTTCACTTGTGCATGTTTTAACATATGGGAAAATAAGACAAGGCTTATACCATGTTAATTAGGGAAAGCCAGGAGTAAGGACTTCCCTAGGAATTTTATGAGTCGATGGATGTATCGGCTAGGAATAGAACTATGTGTGATTCGGAAATGGAAAAAAATGAAGTCCAATGATCACGAGTATGAATGAGCTCATGTCCCAGAGTCTATTATCCTTTATGGTATTATCTAGGATGGATACCCCGTGATGTGTAACACCCTAATATTTAACCCCAATACCTAGGACGTATCAAGATTAATTATTAGTTATTACTTCTCTTAAAATTCATTTACAAAATACTTAGCGAAAAATACAGGTAAATTTTTTTTTGAAATGATTCATATAAAACAAAGTGTGAGCCTTTACGTGTAACATAAATGTAACGTGAAGCGAAAGAATAAATAAAACATACAGACATAAGCATTAAAGAATACATCCATCCAGAAAACATTCCTCATCACAATAGTTAACATAGTTTAGTACAATATCACTGGAAATATAAAGGAAACATAGAGTCTTACCCATACTGGTGGAGAGTTAGGACAATAACATAACATAAGAAACATAAAAGCAAATACATGAAACAACCCCAAAAGATAAACACCCAACTAGCACTACCCTCACACTCCAAGCCTACTGGTGATGCAATCCTCCTAGAAGGGAAGATGTAGCCCTGAACCTGACGAAGCTCCTCGCATGTAGCCCAACGAAGCATGGCCTCCTTGTCGTGGTCGCCTCTTGCTGGTCGAACGCGCCTCGCATGCCTCGCTTGGGTGACCGTGTCTCGCTACCTCAGAGATCCATAGGAAACGAAGGGAAGAGCCCTTCGAAGGATCGGCCTCTGATCGAGAACGGGGAACATACTCCTGATGTCCGCGTACCTCGACAAAGAAGGAATTGGAATCTGGTTCGCCCATCTCCTGGGTTCGTGTCCTCTCAAAGATCAGGTTGTCGCCAAAGGGTGAAGTCGGATCAAAGCGATAGTTGGAGACGGGGAAAGCAAAAGGACGTCCCACGTATGCAAAAATGCACACCTCACAATGACCCTTGAAGCGGAAGACTGATGCTTGGGTCATAGTGCACCTCCCATGTAGGCGGGTCAATGAAATCACGAACGACGCCATTGATGTTGAAGACGTAACAAAAGAATAGAGAGAGGGTGAGAATCTTGCTAAGAATCTCAATAGGGAAGTCCTCTATCCTAGTGTCATCGTTTACGTCCCAGGAACCTTGGTTTTATTATGAAAAGTTAGGCATGCATAGGTTCATTGTGAGGTTTTCACAAAGATATTTAACTAAGGTCCATGTCTTTTATAATGAGTCTTAATGCATGTATGCAACATAATAGTTCATGGATGCATGACAGTACTTTAGGTAAATTAGACAAATATCAAACAACATATAAGTGGTATGTGACTTTTCTCTTGAACATCTTTCCTTTTTCTCATACTTGTGACACCAATCATAATAGTAACCGCACCTTAACTAGGTATGAGCTCATACCTTAATGCGTCACTAGAGTGAATCATAAACATAATCATATTCATCATAATCATCATAATCCCGACTCCAGAGTACGGGTAGGGGCCTAAGGATCACCCATCATGGGACTTTCTCCTTCTTCGAAACGCATCGTTGGTTAAGACCAAACTTGTCCGCTTTGGCAGGCTAATGTCTATGCCCTCATGTTTTACCTTCTCCTCATTCTGAAGGGAGAAATACGTCTCTGTGTCACCTTAAACATCATATATTTTTCCTTTTTCGAAACGCATCAACTTGTTAAGATCAGCTTGTAACGCCCTAATTTCTACCGTTAGAGCAAATGACCGAAATGCCCCTGAGGTCATTTTTACCCGAAAGGGCAGTTGCCCGGCAACCCTCGAATGGGTTAACTCGATGTTTAAAGGGGATTATGCTGTTATGGATGATATCGAGGAGAGAACCTCGTTCTCAACTTTCGGCTCAAAAACCAAAATACCCTGCGTGTCTACACGGGTAAAAGGTGTCGTTTGAGCCCGAACTTTCCAGGAAGTTTAGAATGATGTTTATGAGCAATGTTTGATGTTTAGTTGAGCCGGAAGGTCCTGGGCATTTTTAGCATAAATTACCATTTTGCCCCTAGAACAGTGTAGTAAGTTTAATGACGCAATTAAGCAAACCTAAGCAATATTAGGCTCTAATCGAAGATTAATTTATTTCGATAATTAATCTAGAGTCAAAATAATTTATTAAGGTTAATTAGAACCTAAGATTGCTTAGATAAACTCTAATTGCATTCTTTAAATTCAAGATTCCTAGTCATGGAATCTTGAATAGTATTTCTCTCTCCAATTCCTTAAATTAAGGAATTGAGCCATACCTCATTTGACCAAAAGAATTATTTTAAATTACTAATCTAACAAGATTACTCTCCTAATCAAGTCTTGACCTTCCTAATTACCAATTACCTCACCTAAACACCTTCTTACAAACTCCTAATCAAAAGCCTAATCAAAGACACACCTAAACACACCTTTAACCCACAATTAGATGAATTAATTTTCTCTCCCTCATGGCCTTAAGGTGGCCGGCCACTTCCCCCTCCATGGCCCATCATGTGTTGTTTCAATTACACTCAAGAGCCATACTTCAAGCCATGCTTTGCCCATACCTCACCATACCTTCAACCATGCCTACAACCATACCTTTGCAAGAGATATTTCTTCTCTCCTTCCTCCCTCATGTGGCCGTTCTCTCCCCTCTTTGGAAGCCTCATTGTTGAAAATTTCTATAAATACCAAGCCTTGATGAACCTTGTCACACTTTGGTTCACTTGGTAAGTTTACACTTCTTGCAAAATCCTCTCATTTCCTCTCAAACTCCTTCACTTGGCCAAGTTCTTCCTCAAGACTTCAAGAGGATTTCCTTCTCCTTTCATCAAGAAAACAAAGCTTTCTTACATCTCTCTTCAAGACTTCTTAAGGTAGGGGTTAAGTTTTGATGATTTTGTTTGTGTTCTTCAAGAAAGTTCTAGGTTTTCTCTTGGTTTCAAACTCTTTTCCCCTTTCCCTTTCTTTTTCGGCCAAGAGGCCTTTCATAAAGAAAACATGAGCTTGATGATGAGGTTTCAAGATAATGACTTGTTGTTGTCATGTGAGAAACCTCTAAAGCTTGAAACAACTTGGTCTTGGACCATACATGCTTGGATTTCTTTTCTTTTCTTGCTTAAGTTTCGGTTTTCCTCTTCCCCTTTTCCTTAAGGATTTCAGTTTTTCTTCTTTGGATTTGAACAAAGTTTGTAAAATATGTCAAGTAGATCACAAAAGTTTTGTTAAGAAAGTTAATCTTATGATTTCAAAGAGCTCTAAGCTTACCCTTGCCAACCTTAAAGTTGGTCGGCCGTTCTAAGAGTTTTACTCTAGATTGAAGCCCATGAGCAATAAAATAAAGAATATGACTTAGTCCTTGTAGTTTTGTTTAGACAAAGTGTTGAACTTTGAGTTCATTTCCTTAAGCTTGATGATGAAGTTCAAACCTTAAGATTTCTTTTGAAGTCTAGGTGCTAAGAACTCTAAAGCTTGCCTTATGATACATAATGGGTTGAGGTTTATGTTCCTCTAAAAGTCTTGCAAGAGCTCTAGTTAAGATAAAAACAAGTTGCATTCATGTTTAAATTTATGTCTTGCATCTCATGTTTATTTTGATGCTATCACTAATTTCACAAGAGTAAATGAATGAACTTGCATTACCATATTTAAATTCCAAGCTTGCATTTCATGTTTATATTTCAAGTCATCACTTAATCCTTAAAGATAATAATGAAGTTGCATCTCATATTTATTTTATGCTCTCACTTTACTTTCTAATGAAGAGTAAAATAAAGTGCATGGCATGTTTAAGATTATGTCATCACCTAAATACTCTAGAGCTCAAAGACTTGCCCTAAGTATCCTAAAAAGGAAACTCAAGTAAAAAGAAATGGATGAGTTTTGGTATGATTCAATAATGGTTTGATTTTGTAAAATGCATGAATAATTTCAAGAAAATGTTGGAAAACTGTTTTATGAGGTCTCAAGGTGTTTAAATAGTTTGGAATGTGTCAAAAATCATGTTTTCTCAAATTCAAGGTTCTGGTAATCGATTACCATCCATGTAATCGATTACCAGAAGGTTTTGAAGGACTTTTGGTTTTGGTAATCGATTACCAGAGGTAGTGTAATCGATTACCACGACTTCTTCATGCCCAGAACCTGTTCTGGAAACCCTGTAATTGATTACCTTATAGTGTAATCGATTACCCCTATGTTCTTTATTTTTCCGGAAAAGATTTAACCCTAAGTAATCGATTACCATTGTATGTAATCGATTACCAGTTGTTTTTGAAACCCAGAATGAATTGAGCTCCTGGCAATCGATTACTAGGAACATGTAATCGATTACCAGAACACCTTTTGTTTCCTGAAAATGTCCCAAGAGAAAACTAGTAACTTATATGCATTTCAACCCAAGAGATTATGTGATTTTATGGGTTCATGATTTCGTTCTATGTTTGGCTACTGTATAAATGCTGTTCTAAGGTGTTAAATGTGTAAAATTATGTTGAGTGAAGCAAGGATCGATTTAGAAAAGTTAGAAAAGAATAAGTAACTTAAAAGGGATTAGAGATGAGAATTCTAGAACACCTTAATGCAAAGAAATGCAAATATGTTCTAGCATGATTAATTCAAGGATAAATGATTCATAATTAGTAAGACATGTACAAGATCCCTTCATAAATAATTAGGTGTTGATTTCTAAGTTTAAGATGATGATAAGAGATTTAAAGTGGTTTATAACTTAGAGAACATGCCTAGGAATCCCTCATAATTGGTCTAGGAATTAATTATGGAGCCTTAGGCGAAGATGGATCTTAAAAAGGGTCACGAATGGAGATTCTAGAGCCCCTTAAGCAAATGATATTTTCTGCCCTTCCTTGTGCATGCTGTATGTAATTTTAGTAAGTTCAAATCTTAGAGAACAAGTTTAAGTGTTAACCTCTCAAGGGTAATAAAGATGCAAATACAAGTTTAAAGCCCGTAAGGGTCAAAGCATAAGATACTATGAGATAGGTGGACGAGAAGTATAATTATGATGATGAACCTCGTGCACACCTATGATGATGTGATTATGTTAGTTCCTTGAGCATGAAACTTTATGTGTATGATTTGCATGTTGATATGATGAAGTATTATGTTAATTTAAGATGCATAAGGTTTCGAAATATGAATGAAATTGAGAAATATGCTCATGTGAACTAGAAAGTTATTGAATTGAGAAAGTTCCATGAAAATGATGCATGTGACTGAGTTATGTGGCATGACTCAAATTTGAGGAAATTCGGAGAGTAGCTGTTATGCCGCTGAATTTCCGTCAAATTTGAGGGACATAAGAAAGTTTTTGAGAAAAATGATGTTTAATGATGACATGCCGAGACGTACTTCTCTCTGAGGAGAAGGTAAAACCGTGAGGGCATAGGCATTTGCCTGCCAAAGCGGACAAAGTCACTGGTCTTAACCAGCGATGCGTTTCGAAGAAAGAAAAATATATGATGTTTAAGGTGACACACGAGACGTACTTCTCCTGCTCCTGAGGAGAAGGTAAAACCGTGAGGACATAGACAATAGCCCAAAGCGGACAAAGTCGTTGGCTTAACCAGTCGATGCGTTTCGAAGAAGGAAAAAGTCCCATGATGGGTGATCCCTAGGCCCCTACCCGTACTCGGGAGTCGGGATTATGATGATTACGATGAATATGATTATGTTATGATTCGCTTATCAAGAGAATAAGTAAGAACTAGTGACGACTAGTTAAGGTATGAGCTCATAGCCTAGTTTAAGGGGTGTGGTTACTATTATGATTGGTGTCACAAGTATGAGAAAAGGAAAGATGTTCAAGAGAAAAGTTACATGCCACTTATATGTTGTTTGTTATTTGTTTGATTTACCTAAAGTACTGCCATGCATCCATGAACTATTATGTTGCATACATGCATTAAGAATCATTATAAAAGACATGGACCTTGGATAAATACCTTTGCGAAAACCTCATAATAAACCTATGCATGCTTAACCTTTTCATAATAAACCCAAAGTTCCTGGGACGTAAACGATGACACTAGGATAGAGGATTTCCCTACTGAGATTCTTTAGCAAGAATTCTCACCCCTCTCTCTGTTTCTTTCCGTTACGTCTTCAGATATCGATGGTGTCGTTCATGATTTTTGTTGACGCACCCATGTGGGAGGTGCACTACGATCCTGAGCATCAGTCCTACCACTTCGAGGGTCATTGTGCTATACGCATTTTTGCATACATGGGACGCCGTTTGCCTTTCCAGTCTCCAGCTTCAGATTCACTCCGACCTCCCCTTTGGTGACGACATGATTTTTGAAAGGACGCGACCCGTGACGAGAACCGTCACGCCCGTTCGATCTTCGGTGTGAGGTTACCCCGAGTACGTGCCTCGCCCGAGACGTTCGGAGACCGACCCATTAGAGGATCTTCCTTCTCATCCTTTTCGGAGGGTTCCGCCCGTACCCATGGATATCGGGATGGGTAGCGAGGAGACGATGACGCAGCGAGGTTAGCACGACGTCCGAGATGCGCCCTCACTGTGGCGGTATGCTCGCCCATCCTTCCGCCTTCACGTGTCCGAGGAGCTTGCCTAGTTCATTGGATATGTGCCACCGAGGGATGAGTAGGAGCGTCATCCATAGCTCGAGGGAGGGAGTGTCTTAGCTTGGGAGTATCTTTTGGGGTTGTTTCATGTATTTGTCTTCATGTTTCTTATTTTATGTTATTGTACTTAAGCTCTACCCACTAGTATGGGTAAGACTTTATATTTCTGATATATTTCTGTAGTGATGTACTAAACTATGTTATCTAATGTGATGAGGAATAATGTTTATGATGGATATGTTCTTTAATGCTTATGTTCTGTATGTTTTATTTATTCTTCCGCTTCACGTTGTTTATGTCACGCGCAAAGGCTCGCACTTTGTTTTATATGAATCATTTCAAAAAAAAAATTTACCTGATTTTCCGCTAAGTATTTTGTAAATGAATTTAAAGAGAAGTAATAACTAATAATTAGTCTTGATACGTCTTAGGCGTATTGGGGTTAAATATTAGGGTGTTACACCAGCGACTTTGTCCGCTTTGGAGGCTAATGCCTATGCCCTCACGTTTTACCTTCTCCAGAGTAGGAGAAGTACGTCTCGCATATCACCGTTAAACATCATTTTTCTTAAAAACTTTCTTATGTCCCTCAAATTTGACGAAAATTTGGCGCATAACAGCCACTCTCGAATTTCCTCAAATTTGAGTCATGCCACATAATCTCAGTCACATGCATCATTTTCATGGAACTTTCTCAAATCAATAACTTTCTAGTTCATATGAGCATATTCCTCAATTTCATTCATATTTCGAAACCTTATGCATCTTAAATACAACATTCCATCATATCATCATACCAATCATGCACATAAAGTTTCATGCTCAAGGAATTAACATAATCACATCATCATAAATATGCTCGAGGCTCATCATCATAAGGATGCTCTCTCCACCTATCTCATGGTATCTTATACTTTGACCTTTACGTGCCTTAAACTTGTATTTGCCTCTTCATTACCCTCAAGGGGCTAACACTTAAACTTTTCTCTAAGATTTGAATTCACTAAAATTCCATACAGCACTGCACATGAAAGGCAGATAATATCATTTGCTTAAGGGGTTCTAGAATCTCCATTCGTGACCTTTTTAAGATCCATCTTTGCCTAAGGCTCCATAATCAATTCCTAGACCAATTATGAGGGATTCCTAGGCATGTTCTCTAAGTTATAAACCATTTTAAGCTCTTATCTTCACATTAAACTTAGAAATCAACACCTAATCATTTATGAAGGGATTTTGTACATATCTTACTAATTATGAGTCATTTATCCTTGAATTAATCATGCTAGGGCAGATTTGCATTTCTATGCATTAAGATGTTCTACAATTCTCATCTCTAATCCATTTCAAGTTACTTATTCTTTTCTAACGTTTCTAAATCGATTCCTTGCTTCACTCAAACATAACTTTACACATTTTAACACCTTAGAACAGCATTTATACAGGAGCCAAACATAGAATCGAAATCATGGACCCACAAAATCACATAATCTCTTGAGTTGAAATGCATATAAGTTGCTAGTTTTCTCTTGGGATATTTTCAGGAACAAAAGGTGTTCTGGTAATCGATTACATGTCCCTAGTAATCGATTACCAGGAGCTAAATTCATTCTGGGTTTAACAATTTGGTAATCGATTACATGGTATGGTAATCGATTACTTAGGGTTAAATCTGTTTGGAAAATAAAGAACATAGGAGTAATCGATTACACTATCAGGTAATCGATTACAGGTTTCAAAAGTGTTTGGGCATGAAGAACGCCATGTAATCGATTACATTGCCTCTGGTAATCGATTACCAGAACCAAAAGCCCTTCAAAACCCTTCTAGTAATCGATTACATGGATGGTAATCGATTACCAGAACCTCCGGAATTTGAGAAAACATGATTTTTGACACATTCCAAACTATTTAAACACCTTGAGACCACATAAAACGGTTTTCCAACATTTTCCTAAAATCATTCATGCATTTTACAAAATCAAACCATTATTGAATCATACTAAAACTCATCCATTTCTTTTTTACTAGAGTTCCCTTTTTAGGATACTTAGGGCAAGTCTTTGAGCTCTAGAATATTTAGGTGATAACATAATCTTAAACATGCTATGCACTTTATTTTACTCTTCATTAGAAAGTAAAATGAGAGCATAAAATAAATATGAGATGCAACTTCATTATTATCTTTAAGGATTAAGTGATGACTTGAAATATAAATATGAATGCAAGCTTGGGAATTTAAATTTG
>JAMLFY010000955.1:0-19831 GCA_030441495.1 Dalbergia oliveri
ATGCTTTGAAAATACTTAGTGAAATTACGAGCCATTTTTTTTTAAACATAATTGAAAACGTGAGCCGCGCTTAACGTGAATGATTTAGCAAAATTTAAAAGACACATAGGAATTTACAAACATCACATCATAATATATTGGCTCCATCATACAGCATCCATAATTACATATCATATAGATATTTTGCCTACCAACAGAATAAGACTAAGTGTAGGCAATCTAATAAAACATAAATAATATATGGATGGAAGGACATCCATTAATGGCACCTAGTAATAACACTCCAGGGATAGGGATAGATATCTGAAATATACGAGTGAAACTAGCAGGATTCAAGTTCAGCTCCCTTAACCTCAATGTGATTCACGAACGCTTCCTTCGTTTCTGAAGACGAGATGGAAAGAAAAATAGAGGGAGTGAGAAACTTATAAAAGAATCTCAGTAGGGTACTCACCTCATGATGCATTGTGTCATCATCATCGTCCCCAGGAACCTCGGGTTATTATGAAATAGTGAGCATGCTAAGATTGATTTATTAAGTTCGAAAATATACTTTAGAGGTTCGTTTTAATCATGCGTCTTATAATGCATCATAAACTTAGCATGTCATGTTTATAATGAACTTTTCCTTTCATATATAATAACATAGTTATGCATAAAATCACATCATATTCCTCATCATCATTTCATAATACTATGCATAGCAGAATATTATATTTCTCATCATCATCTCATAAATACTATGCATAGCAGAACATCATATTCACATAATGCATTTACTTAGTTTCTTAGGTGACTTAAAGTTACTTTCATCATCATTTTCCTGGGCCACCCTATACTTCACCCTTTTGGGAGTAATCTAGGTTATGAGCTCATACCTTGCTAGTCGTCACCAGCACATACTTATCCCTTTTGATAAGTAAAAATTCCTCTCTACCCTTTTGAGACAGAATAGGGGGCAAGAATCACCTTTTCACCGCCTATAGTTTGATGGGTCCAAAGGATCATTTTCTCATATATTTTGAGTCACCTTTAAGTCTTTGCATGTTATATCATAATACAATTCTTCATTCATAATCATCATAACATTTTCTCATTTATAGTCTTATGCCGAAATAATATATACCAACTGTAATCATGCATCTGGAGATTCCAGGAAAGAGAGGTGGGTCACAATGGACACGCTTAAATACCAAATCTTTCCTTAGCCAGAATCTTTCCAATTGCACTCTTAGGAATACACTTTCTTCCAGGAATAGAATATGTCTTTATTTCATGCATAAGTTTTCATTGTTTGCAACAGCAACTATAACATATAAACCAGGGAATCAATCAATGACACCAAATTCTTAATAAGCATCAAATCATATTTTAAGTACACATAAATTACTAGCTTCCCATAAAATTCTTACAAAGTTTTAAAACTCTTTTAGAACTAATTCTTTTTGTTAAACTTGAAAGAAGTCATAGGACTTTAGGCCTAACTTAACCATGGGACCGATTTATAACTTGAAAGAATGTTCATAATTAAATATTTCACTTAAGATAAAAGGAGCAAGTCTTGAGCTTTAGAGATTTAGGTGACATCTTTGAATTATTACCATGCTATGCAACCTTATTTTAATCTTATCTTTATAAGGTGATAGCTTGGAATTATAAACATGATATGCAATTCCATTTCTTTATCTTTAAGATTTAAGGTGATAACTTAAAAATTAAACATGATGCAAGAACTTGTAATATAAACATGATGCAAGAAACTACTGGAATCGCATAGGACCAGGAAGAGGAGAAGAGAATCTTAAGCAACCGAGCGGTAGTCCGCATAGGACCGGTGAGGGGGATGAGAATTACATTTTTTTTTAAGCTCCAATTCTCAAGACTTCTTAAAGAATAAATTCTTTAACTCCAATTATCTCATTTCTTTGCTTATGATTCATAAGCAAGTCTTTGAGCTCTAGGATTTTTAGGTGATGACATAAAATAAACATGCCATGCATTGACTCTTTTAGCCATTATAAAATAAAGTGAGAGCATAAAATAAACATGAGATGCAACTTCTTTATTATCTTTAGAGATTAAGTGACAACTTGAAATTTAAACATGAAATGCAAGCTTGGAAATTTAAACATGAATATGCAAGTTCATTTATTCATTCTTGAGAATTTAGTGATGACATAGAAAGTAAACATGGTTATGCAAGGCATAAACTTAAACATGGATGCAAGTTCATTTTATTTCTTTACTAGAGCTCCTCCAAGACTTTAGAGAAATATAAATTCAACCCAATATATCTTAGCAAGACAAAGTGAAAAATACATCTTTCAAGTTCTAAACTCAAGATCATAAAAACATCATAAAAATATTATTCTTTAAAGTTTTGCATCAAGTGGAACTTTCAAGCTTTAGAGGCCTAACTTGTGATGGATTCACAACCCACCCTCAAGGTCCTCATCATCAAGCCATCATCTTAGTCCCACCTAGGCCATATGGCTGAATTGTTCAAAGAAAAAGGAAGAAGAAAACCAAATGGAAAAACTAGAGAAAATCCATGAAATCATCATTTTGAACCAAGAACAACACTTAGCAAAGCATAGAAATAAACTTAAAAACAACTCCCTACCTAATCTGATTTGAAGGAAAGGAAGAGAACTTGGTTTCCTTGAGTGAAATGAAAGAAAATATTCTTGAAAACTTGAAGAAAGAATTCAGCCAAGAGGAGGAGGAAATGAGAGCTTTTGGTGCTCCTAAAACTAGAATTTGTGTAAGTTATGAACTAAGCATCTAAACTATCTTCAAGCATGCCTATTTATAGAGATTTTGCAGCTCATAAATGGACAAAGGAAGGAAAGAAATCTGACCAAAAATTAGAGAAAAAATAAGGAAGAAAAATCATTTTGTTTGGTGGCTTAAAACATGGAATCATGTTTCCATGTTTTCATGATTCTTTGTTTTCATTCTTTGGATTTTTGTGTAATAATTTTCTGACTTATTACTCAATAATTTCGTGCATTACAGCCTTGTGGAAGAGGATTTTGTGTGTTCCATGTATTTTTTAGGTGTAGGCAAGGTATTCATGCAATTTAGAGAATTTACGGTTAAGGGTTTAAGTGAATTACTAAGCAATTTGGGTGTTTTAAGCAATTTTAGGTTCTAATCAATCTAAATAAATAATTTTGACTCTAGATTAGTAATTAGAATTTAATAAGCTTTAATTTGAGCCTAATATTGCTTAGGTTTCGTTGACGAATCAAAAATCTCAAAATTTGTAAAACTTGCACAAGACAGGGGCAAAACGGTCATTTTACTTAAAAATTGCCCGAGACCACCCGAGCTTAACCAATGGTTAATCATGGCTTAAAAACACCTTTTAACACATTTTAGTGAGGTTCGGGCTAGTCGGCACGCAAATCGGAGTTAAAACGCAAGGGCGTTTTGGTCATTTCGCGTCGAAGCTCAAAATTAGGATTTTTCTCCTCTATTAACACACATAACACAAACAATCCCTTATTAACATCAAAACATCCCCTTGAGGATGGGTGGGGCCCACGATCCTCATTTTCTGAGTAAAATAACCTCAGGGCATTTTGGTCATTTTACACGTACAGAAATTGGGGTTTGCAATACTTGCACGAATTGCTCCTAACTTCTCTTCTAACGTTATATTCCTTTATTAAGGATTGTTTGGTCTCAAATTTTATATAATATTTACCTACGGAATTTGGTAATTCTAATGATAGTAAAAATTACAGTAAAATTGGGCGTTACATTACTCCCCTCCTTAAAAAGAATTTCGCCCTCGAAATTCGTTACCTGAGAATAGCTCTGGATTGTGCTTGCATATCTGATTCCAGCTTCCATGTAACTTCTTCGGTTTCATCTTGTCCCCATGCTACTTTGACTGGGGTCAACCTTGTTCCTTAACCTTAACTCTCAACGATTCTCGTGGGTGGTAAGTTAAACGTTAGGTCATCTCTTAATTGTACATGTTCTGGCTCTAGTACATGACTTGGGTCAGAATGATATTTCCTTAACTGGAGACATGGAAAACATCATGAAGGTTGGAGAGACTCCTGGGTAGGGCTATACGGTAGGCTATAGACCTATTTTGCTAAGGATTTCAAATGGACCAAGAAATCTGGGCTCAATTTCTTTACTTTCATTGCTCGGCCTATGCCTGCGGGGTGATTCTAGGAACACATGGTCCCCTTCTTGAAAATCTAGCGGTTTCGCCGCTTGTCCGCATAGTTTTTCTGCGACTTTGAGCAGTGAGAATCTTATCCCTAATCTTCTTGATTTGTTCCGTCGTTTCCCTCACAATATCCGGTCCAGTAGACTTTGCTTCGGGCTCATACCAACATAGAGGTGATTGACACTTCCGTCCATAGAGGGCCTCGTATGGTGCCATACCGATACTTGCATGATAACGTTGTTATATGCAAATTCAACGATGTACCTCAACATGTCCTCCAAAGTTTGGATAGTTCTTTCAGTATCGACCGTCCGTTGGGTGATAAGCCGTGTCAAACACAGCTTTGAACCAAACGCCTTCTGAAAGGCTCCCCAAAACCGTGACGTGAATCGCGGATCTCGATCCGAGATTATCGTCGACGGTGTAACCTTACTATCTCCTGAATATATAGTTGCTAACCTATCCAAGGAATAAGTCACCTTAATAGGTAAAAAGTGGGCTGACTTAGTCAACCGATCCACTATTACCCAAATGGCGTCATGATTCGCTTGGGTCCTCTGGAGTCCAGTTACAAAATCCATGGAGATACTATCCCACTTCCACTCGGGGATTGATAGGGGTTGCACATTCCAGGGTCTTTGGTGCTCAATCTTCACCTTTTGACATACCAAGCATTTATTCACCCATGTGCACACATCCTTTTTCAATCCAGGCCACCAGAACATCTTCCTCAAATCTTGATACATCTTGGTGGCACCAGGATAGGGTGAAATGACTCTTATGGGCTTCCTCCAAAATATCCTTCGGAGGTCACCACTAGCAGGTACACATATACGACCTTCAAACCTCCATAAACTATCATTCCCTTGGGTAAAACCTTTCAACTTATCAGCTCTTACCGCCTTTAAGGTCTCTTGAAATTCTTGATCTTTCCTTTGGGCTTGAGCAATTCTTTCCTTGAATTCACTTGTCACACTAAGGTGACAAGCTCTTATGCCCTTAGTGGTCAAGGTCATTCCTAGGTTGAGGTCTCTAAATTGCTCAATTAACTCAATCTCTTTCACCATCAAACGGGACACTTGTAAGGATTTCCTACTTAGGGCATCAGCTACAACATTAGCTTTACCTGGATGATAGTTTAACCCGAAATCATAATCTTTTAAAAACTCCATCCACCTTCTTTGCCTCATGTTTAGCTCTTTTTGATCAAAGAGATATTTCAAACTCTTGTGATCAGAAAACACCTCAAACCTCACTCCGTATAAATGGTGTCTCCAAATCTTTAGAGCAAACACGAAGGCTAACTCAAGGTCATGGGTGGGGTAATTTGCCTCATGTGGCTTGAGTTGCCTCGATGCATAGGCCACCACTTGCCTATCCTTATTCAGGACACAACCCAAACCCTTCCTTGAAGCATCACAGACACTTCGAAGGCACATTGGGGTCGGGTAACACTAAAAGAGGGGTTGAGGTTAGCTTGTGTTTCAGCTCTTGAAAGCTCTTTTCACACTCCTGGGTCCATGAAAGAGGTGTTTTTCCTAGTTAGCTTAGTCAGAGGAAGGGAAATCTGGAAAATCCCTTGATAAACCGACGGTAATAACCAGCTAAACCTAAGAAGCTCCTTACTTCAGTGACCGTGGTTGGTCTTTCCCAGTTTACAACGCTTCCACCTTACTAGGATCTACAGCAATTCCTTTCTTAGATACTACATGCCCTAAAAATTTCACCTCATCCAACCAGAATTCACACTTAGAAAGCTTGGCATATAGTTTCTTTTCCTTTAGGATTTCCAGGACTATAGTTAGGTGGCGTTCATGCTCCTCGTGGGTCTTAGAGTAGATGAGAATGTCATCTATAAAGACAACCACAAACTGATCTAAATAAGGTCTAAAGATCCTATTCATGTAATCCATAAAAATTGCCGGAGCATTGGTTAATCCAAAGGACATTACTAAACTCCAAATGGCCGTATCTGGACGAAAGGCCGTTTTTGGTATATCTTCATCTTTCACCCTAATCTGGTGGTAACCTGACCTCAAATCAATCTTAGAAAACACGTTGCCCTTTAAGCTTGTCCATCAAGTCATCTATCCTAGGCAAAGGGTATTTGTTCTTCACTGTCACTTTATTCAATTGCCTATAGTCAACACACATCCTCATACTCCCATCCTTTTTCTTCACAAACAACACAGGGCTCCCCAAGGTGACGCACTAGGTCTTACAAACTTTTTCTCCAATAAATCCTCCAATTGAGCTTTCAACTCGGTCAACTCTAATGGGACATCCTGATGGGGCTATGGATATGGACCTGACCGGAAGCAATTCTATGGAAAACTCTATCTCTCTCTGGGGGAAACTCTGTATCTCATTGGAAATACTTCGGATAATTTCTTACTATCGGTATCTCATTCGATACTTTGCTCAAAGTCTACATCACTAGCAGCTAAGAAAATATAACCTTTACCTCACCCTTACCACAGTCCATTTCTATAGTTATGTAAAGACTTATGGGTTTCTTAGGTCTAATGGAACAGAAGAAAGTAATGGTTTTCATAACAGCTTAACAGTACACGGTTGGCTTCAAGCCAATCCATGCCAAGAATCACATCTAAACCTTGCATGGGTAAGCAAATGAGATCTAAAACAAATGATCTATTCTCAATAACAAAATGGCAATCTAAACAACATTTACAAGTCCTAACGGGTTTTCAGGAGGGTAGAAACAATAAGGTCAAAAGGAAGCTCTAATATGCAAGTTAAGGGTTTTAACACACGAGTGGGAGATAAAAGAATGGAGGCGCGAATCATATAGTACAATTAAGTTTCTACCATACATATTACACTTACCTTCCACGAGATTTCGTGACTTTGTCGTTTCTTCAGCCATTAACTGTGAATACCCTTCCTTGGTATTTGGCTTGGGATTGGGGTTGGCGGGTTCCTTCCTGCATTCTCGGGAGTAATGACCGTTTTCCACACCGGTAGCACACGTTTGTTCCGGCTCGACATGGCATGCTCCCATGATTCTTGCCGCACTTGGACATTCCATGGATGGCACGGGTCGTGGAGGTGCTGCTGGACCTCTTTGTGGTGCTTTCCCTTTATTGTTATTATTGTTGTTGTTGCGATTGTTGTTGGGATTATTATAGCGGTTGTTGTTGTTGTTCGGTCTTCCTTGATGAAAGTTCCTTTGTGGCACTTGTGATCTTGATTGATGTGGAAATGGAGGTCGATTTTGCCTCTTGAACTGTTGACCTTGAGGTGTCAGCTTTTTAATGATATTCTCAGACTTTGAAGTACCCAGCTTTCTCTACCCTTCTTCAATGATGCGGCATTTGTTGACTAAGGTAGAGAAATCCCTAATTTCCAAGTGCGCAACCTCCACATTAAGTTCTGCCTTTAACCCTGACTCGTATTTAATGCATTTCCAATACTCATCAGGGTTACCTTGGTACATCCTTGAGAACTTAATGAGTTCCTCAAATCTGCAGGATACTGAGCCACATTCATATTCCCCTGGACAAGTTGCATGAATTCAATGTCCTTAGCATTTCTAACCGACTCGAAAGTACTTCTGTAAAAATGGACCTTGAATAATTCCCAATCAATGTCCACTTCGGTTGCCTCCAAGGAGTCTTCGAACACCAGTCCACCAGAAGCCGGCATCACCCTCAAGCATGTGGGTGGCAAAAGTGACCTTCTTCCTAACATGGAACTACATGCAAAGACCTTCTCAATATTCCGAATCCATTCATCTACATTAGGATTCAGGGTCCCTTGAAAGGGTGGATTCGCCTTATCAAATTTTGAAACGAGCATGTTCGGAATTTCATGTCCTTGATTTATATTAGCTTGACGTTCTGATCCATCCGTTCCATCATCATTCTCATGGTCCTTGCTACGTCGCGAAGTGCTTCAGCGGTCTCATTATCTTGGTTATTCGCGCTCCTAGTTGTTGTCGTCGTGCCATTGGTCCCTATACACACAAAACAGCAACACTGAGGTGATCAAGCCCAATATTCCATGCAAAGTGAGCAAGTTACCATGGCACTTTCAACATAGGAGTCATGTATTTCTAATCCTCAAGCTCATCCTAATGATAAACATCTACACATGACATTACTAACGTATTATGCTTTAGAAGCATAGTCAGTCCAATCCTCAGGCTCCGTAGAAAAACCTCTGATACCAAAATGTAACACCCTAATAATTAACCCAATACACCTAGGATCTGATTAATTACTAGACTTTACTCTTTGCTTCAGTTCCTTAATCATGCTTTGAAAATACTTAGTGAAATTACGAGCCATTTTTTTTTTAAACATAATTGAAAACGTGAGCCGCGCTTAACGTGAATGATTTAGCAAAATTTAAAAGACACATAGGAATTTACAAACATCACATCATAATATATTGGCTCCATCATACAGCATCCATAATTACATATCATATAGATATTTTGCCTACCAAGAGAATAAGACTAAGTGTAGGCAATCTAATAAAACATAAATAATATATGGATGGAAGGACATCCATTAATGGCACCTAGTAATAACACTCCAGGGATAGGGATAGATATCTAAATATACGAGTGAAACTAGCAGGATTCAAGTTCATGATCCTGAGACCTCAATGTGATTCACGAACGCTTCCTTCTTTTTGAAGACGAGATGGAAAGAAAAATAGAGGGAGTGAGAAACTTATAAAAGAATCTCAGTAGGGTACTCACCTCATGATGCATTGTGTCATCATCATCGTCCCAGGAACCTCGGGTTATTATGAAATAGTGAGCATGCTAAGATTGATTTATTAAGTTCGAAAATATACTTTACCGAGGTTCGTCTTTTAATCATGCGTCTTATAATGCATCATAAACTTAGCATGTCATGTTTATAATGAACTTTTCCTTTCATATATAATAACATAGTTATGCATAAAATCACATCATATTCCTCATCATCATTTCATAATACTATGCATAGCAGAATATCATATTTCTCATCATCATCTCATAAATACTATGCATAGCAGAACATCATATTCACATAATGCATTTACTTAGTTTCTTAGGTGACTTAAAGTTACTTTCATCATCATTTTCCTGGGCCACCCTATACTCCACCCTTTTGGGAGTAATCTAGGTTATGAGCTCATACCTTGCTAGTCGTCACCAGCACATACTTATCCCTTTTGATAAGTAAAAATTCTGTCTCTACCCTTTTGAGAGAACAGACTAGGCAAGAATCACCTTTTCACCGCCTATAGTTTGACGGGTCCAAAGGATCATTTTCTCATATATTTTGAGTCACCTTTAAGTCTTTGCATGTTATATCATAATACAATTCTTCATTCATAATCATCATAACATTTTCTCATTTATAGTCTTATGCCGAAATAATATATACCAACTGGAATCATGCATCTGGAGATTCCCAGGAAAGAGAGGTGGGTCACAATGGACACGCTTAAATACCAAATCTTTCCTTAGCCAGAATCTTTCCAATTGCACTCTTACAGGAATACACTTTCTTCCAATAGAATATGTCTTTATTTCATGCATAAGTTTTCATTGTTTGCAACAGCAACTATAACATATAAACCAGGGAATCAATCAATGACACCAAATTCTTAATAAGCATCAAATCATATTTTAAGTACACATAAATTACTAGCTTCCCATAAAATTCTTACAAAGTTTTAAAACTCTTTTAGAACTAATTCTTTTTGTTAAACTTGAAAGAAGTCATAGGACTTTAGGCCTAACTTAACCATGGGACCGATTTATAACTTGAAAGAATGTTCATAATTAAATATTTCACTTAAGATAAAAGGAGCAAGTCTTGAGCTTTAGAGATTTAGGTGACATCTTTGAATTATTACCATGCTATGCAACCTTATTTTAATCTTATCTTTATAAGGTGATAGCTTGGAATTATAAACATGATATGCAATTCTATTTCTTTATCTTTAAGATTTAAGGTGATAACTTAAAAATTAAACATGATGCAAGAACTTGTAATATAAACATGATGCAAGAAACTGAGCCGGTAGCAGGGACCAGGAGAGGAGAGAATCTTAAGCAACCGGAGCGCGGTAGTCCGCATAGGACTGAGGGATGAGAATTACATTTTTTTTTAAGCTCCAATTCTCAAGACTTCTTAAAGAATAAATTCTTTAACTCCAATTATCTCATTTCTTTGCTTATGATTCATAAGCAAGTCTTTGAGCTCTAGGATTTTTAGGTGATGACATAAAATAAACATGCCATGCATTGACTCTTTTAGCCATTATAAAATAAAGTGAGAGCATAAAATAAACATGAGATGCAACTTCTTTATTATCTTTAGAGATTAAGTGACAACTTGAAATTTAAACATGAAATGCAAGCTTGGAAATTTAAACATGAATATGCAAGTTCATTTATTCATTCTTGAGAATTTAGTGATGACATAGAAAGTAAACATGGTTATGCAAGGCATAAACTTAAACATGGATGCAAGTTCATTTTATTTCTTTACTAGAGCTCCTCCAAGACTTTAGAGAAATATAAATTCAACCCAATATATCTTAGCAAGACAAAGTGAAAAATACATCTTTCAAGTTCTAAACTCAAGATCATAAAAACATCATAAAAATATTATTCTTTAAAGTTTTGCATCAAGTGGAACTTTCAAGCTTTAGAGGCCTAACTTGTGATGGATTCACAACCCACCCTCAAGGTCCTCATCATCAAGCCATCATCTTAGTCCCACCTAGGCCATATGGCTGAATTGTTCAAAGAAAGGAAGAAGAAAACCAAATGGAAAAACTAGAGAAAATCCATGAAATCATCATTTTGAACCAAGAACAACACTTAGCAAAGCATAGAAATAAACTTAAAAACAACTCCCTACCTAATCTGATTTGAAGGAAAGGAAGAGAACTTGGTTTCCTTGAGTGAAATGAAAGAAAATATTCTTGAAAACTTGAAGAAAGAATTCAGCCAAGAGGAGGAGGAAATGAGAGCTTTTGGTGCTCCTAAAACTAGAATTTGTGTAAGTTATGAACTAAGCATCTAAACTATCTTCAAGCATGCCTATTTATAGAGATTTTGCAGCTCATAAATGGACAAAGGAAGGAAAGAAATCTGACCAAAAATTAGAGAAAAATAAGGAAGAAAAATCATTTTGTTTGGTGGCTTAAAACATGGAATCATGTTTCCATGTTTTCATGATTCTTTGTTTTCATTCTTTGGATTTTTGTGTAATAATTTTCTGACTTATTACTCAATAATTTCGTGCATTACAGCCTTGTGGAAGAGGATTTTGTGTGTTCCATGTATTTTTTAGGTGTAGGCAAGGTATTCATGCAATTTAGAGAATTTACGGTTAAGGGTTTAAGTGAATTACTAAGCAATTTGGGTGTTTTAAGCAATTTTAGGTTCTAATCAATCTAAATAAATAATTTTGACTCTAGATTAGTAATTAGAATTTAATAAGCTTTAATTTGAGCCTAATATTGCTTAGGTTTCGTTAGACGAATCAAAAATCTCAAAATTTGTAAAACTGACAAGACAGGGGCAAAACGGTCATTTTACTTAAAAATTGCCCAGACCACCCAAGCTTAACCAATGGTTAATCATGGCTTAAAAACACCTTTTAACACATTTTAGTGAGGTTCGGTCTAACCGGCACGCAAATTGAGTTAAAAGAGCCTAAGGGCGTTTTGGTCATTTCGCGTCGAAGCTCAAAATTAGGATTTTTCCTCTATTAACACACATAACACAAACAATCCCTTATTAACATCAAAACATCCCCTTGAGGATGGGTGGGGCCCACGATCCTCATTTTCTGAGTAAAATAACCTCAGGGCATTTTGGTCATTTTACACGTACAGAAATTTGGGGTTTGCAATACTTGCACGAATTGCTCCTAACTTCTCTTCTAACGTTATATTCCTTTATTAAGGATTGTTTGGTCTCAAATTTTATATAATATTTACCTACGGAATTCGGTAATTCCTAATGATAGTAAAAATTACAAGTAAAAATTGGGCGTTACAGGGACAATGGCATGACGGCAACATAATAGGACCTTAACTCCTAACCAGGACAACGATGCTGAAGCCTCCGTTATGTGGGGCCCATGAGGGCAATGTTAAAATGGATGAGGTCAGCGGACGCTGGGCCGTGGTTACAATCCTGCTAAGTCCAGAGCATGCCCATTTCAGGAATTCGCAAAGCCAACCCACCTTCATTCAAGGAACCTTGAATCCAAACCACGCCAACGAATGGATCAAGAGCATGGAGAAAATCTCAGTGATTCCATGCATAGAATGGAGAAAGTGACTTTTGCCACTTATATGTTGGAAGGCGATGTGAGGATTCCTGCAACCATGCACGAGACTAATGGAGGCGGCCGGACTAATTGCTGGGAACTATTTAAAGCCTACTTCTATGTACTTCCCGGAGTTGGTAAAGAATGCCAGGGACATTGAGTTCATGCAATTGACTCGGAGGCATGAGCATCGCTTAGATACCTGCCAAGTTTGAGGAGCTCATCAAATTCTCAAGAATGTACTAAGGGAACCCTAACGAGTATTGGAAGTACGTCAAGACAAATCAGGTTGAAGGCCAAGATTAATGTTGCAGTAGCCCATTTGGAGATCAGGGATTTGCCCATCTTGGTCAACAAATGCCGCATCATTAAGGGACAAGAAAGCTAACATGTCAAGGCTCATGGTTTCACAAAGAAGTTAATACCACAAGCCCCGAAGTTCAAACCACAAAATAACCGCATTTCACCGCAACAAAGACCACAATCCAACTCCTGTTCACCACAAGGCCCCAAGTTCATCCAAGGGGCTAAACCAACGAACAAAGCACCTTAGGGCCCAAGCTTCACCCCCAATACCTACACTCGCCGGTATGTGCTAAGTGGGGACCTCACGGAGACCTACCTTAGGATAGACCTGGGAGTTTGCTTCTTATTGGGAAGCCCATTTTTAGAGAATGTACAGAGAAACCAACGCCCCCAACCCCAAACCGCAACAACAAGGAAGAGTCTTCACCATCAATGTCGAATCAACAAAGTCATGAAACCTCATAAAAGGTAAGTGGAAATGAACGGTAAAACCTTAATTATACTCTTTGACTTTGCGCTACCCATTTTTTCATATCCCACTCTTGTGTTGAATCTTTTAAATTACATGTCAGAACTTCCGACTCATTATTTTTACCCCACTAGAAAGCCTGTTAGAACTTGTAGGTGTTGTCTAGCTTGTAGTTTTGTTATTGAAACTAGGTCCTTTGCTTGATTTAGTTTGTTTACCTATGAAAGGTCTAGATATAATCCTTGGCATGGATTGGCTTTATGCCAACCATGTAATGTTAAACTGTTATGAAAAATCAATCATCTTCCTTCCTATTCCAGGAATTAGGAAACCTTTGAGCTTTTACATAAATATTGTAGAGGTAAACTGATAGGGAGAGACTAAGGGTTATGTTCTCCTGGCCGTATGATGTGGACTTTGAGCAAAATTTTGATGAAATACCTGTTGTGGGAACTATCTCAAAGTATTTCCTGATCAGATACTGAGTTTCCCTCCATAAGAGAAATAAAATTTTCAATAGAATTGCTTCTAGGAATAGGACCCATATCCATAGCACCTTATAGGATGTCTCCCTTGGAACTCACTAAGTTAAAAGCTTAGTTGGAAGACCTACTAGAAAAGAAGTTTGGTAAGGTTAGTGCATCACTCTGGGAAGCCAAGATTATTTGTAAAGAAGAAAGATGGAAACATGAGGCTTGTGTCGATTATAGTTGACTGATCAGTGAAAAACAAATACCCTTTCCTAGGATCGATGATTTGATGGATCAATTGAAGGCGGCAGTGGTATTTTCAAATATAGATCTAAGGTCAGGATATTACTAGATTAGAGTAAGGGATGAAGATATACCAAAAATGGCCTTTCAAACTCGATATGGCCATTTTGAGTTCAGTTATGTCCTTTGGCTGGCAAATGCTCTCTATTATGGACTACATGAATAGGACTTTAGAACCTATCTACAGTTTGTGGTTGTCTTTATAATAATGACATACTCATCTACTCTAAGACCCACAAGGAGCATTAGCGTCATTTGAAGATAGTACTAGAGATCCTAAAGAAAAGGAAACTATATAACAAACTATCTAAGTGTGAATTTTGATTAGAGGAAGGAAAGTTTTTAGGGCATGTAGTTTCAGTGAGGCATTGTCCTTGACCCCAGGAAATAAAGGCTTGTGACTACGGGAATAAGTCTACCCAAGTAGGAGGTTAGAGCTTTTTGGGTTTGGCAAGATATTACTTGGAGGTTTATTAAAGGATTTTCCCAAATTTCATTGCCCATAACCAAGCTTACAGGAAGAATGCTTCTTTTACTTGGACTCCTGAGTGCCAAAAGCTTTTAAGAGTTCCTAGTAGAAGTTGACCTTAACCCCGTCTTAGTGTTGCCTGACCCCAATGTACCTTTTAAAGTGTATTGCGATGCTTCCGGTAAAGGTTTAGGTTGTGTATTGATGTAAAATAGGAAAATGGTAGCCTATGTATCTAGACAACTCAAGCCTCATGAGCGAACTACCCCTCCCATGATTGTATAAAGTTAGCCGGCTAGTGTTTGCTTAAAGGGTATGGAGACACCACTTGTATAGAGTGAAGTTCGAGGTGTTCTCCAATCATAAGAGTCTGAAGTACCTATTTGATCAAAAAAAGCTAAACATGAGACAGAAAGGTAGATGGAGTTTCTAAGGACTATAATTTCAAGCTAAATGACTACTCTGGAAGGCCAATATAGTGGTTGATGCCTTAAAGAAAGGAAAACTTAACACCTATCCTATATGATGGTTAAGGAGGTGGATTTGATTGAAAAGTTTAGAGACCTGAACCTAGGAATGACCTTGACCACTAAGAGCATAAAAGCATGCCATCTTAGTGTGATGAGTAACTTTAATGTAATGTTCAAGCTGAATGAGAAGATAATGTTCAAGAAACTCTTATAGGTAGATCCTGGGTGAAAAGTTAAAAGGTTTCATGCAATGTCGATAGTGTATGGAGGTTTGAAGGTTAGATTTGCATCTCAACAAGTGGTGACCTTTGAAGAGAGATTTTGGAGGAAGCCCATAGAAGCCATTTTACCATTTACCCTGTACCACCAGAATATGTATCAAGATCTGAAAAAAATGTTTGATGGTCCTGGAATGAAACTGGGCGTATGTACGGGTAAGTAAGTGCTTATTTTGTCAAAAGGTGAAGATTGTACACCAAAAGCACTCTAGAATGTTACAACCCTTGTCGATCCCGAGTGGAAGTGGATAAGTATTCTCATGGACTTTGTAATCTGGGACCAAGGATCCAAGCTGGTCATGATGCCATATGGTAATAGCTGAGGTCGCTGATCAAGTCCAACTTTCTACCTATTAAGGTAACTTACTCCTTAGATAGGCCTGGCCCAGTTATATATCCAAGAGATCGTAAGATTGCATGGAGTACCGCGACAATAATCTAGGATCTAGACCAGCGATTTACGTCATGGTTTTGGGGAGCCTTTCAGAAGGCGTTTCTATCAAAGCTATGGACCCTTACCACCCTTAAACAATATGGCCAATCCAAGAGGACTATCCAAAAATTAGAAGATATGCTAAGGGCATGCACCTTGATGAAGAAAGGGAGTCTGGACAAATACTTGCCATTGATCGAATTTGCGTATACAACACTTATCATGCAAGCATCAGCATGGCACCGTATGAAGCCCTGCATGGGAGGAAATGCCAGTTACCTTTGTGTCTGGTACGAGCTTGGAGAGAAAAGCCTACTAGGACCCGATATCATGAGGGAAACAACGGAACAAAATCAAGAGAATTAGGGGTAGAATTCTCATTGCTCAAATCTTTAAATTGATTGAGGAATGGTTAATGGAATATTAAGATTTTGACAGAATACAGTGTGATGACAACGACTCTATGAGTGAGTACCAAAAAAAAGAAAAGTGAGTAGTGTTTTGTGGGCCCGCAGGCCAATGGAGAGCTGAAATCCTAGATTTGGACCCAGAGGTGCTGAAGTTAGGAAAATATGAGAATAAGGTTAAGAAAAATATGTGTCTATGACAATTTTATGGTCAGTATTAATCGAGAAATATTGACTTTCTTTATTTGTGTAAGGTGTTTATCCATTCGTGAGATTTCGTGTGTGATTTTAAACACGAAGATATTTCCATCACCACAAATGAATAATATCCATCTAATTAAGACATTGAAGCCAAATTTAATCTTGGAATTTCCAAGATTAAATCTTAGCCATCTATTTTACTTTATTACAAAAATAATGATTACTTTACTAAATATCCACCATGCATTTTACTTTTTTTGTAACGATGGCCAATGACTTCCTGGAGGAGGATGCGAGATTCTCAGGGACTCTTGGTGTGAACATAGTGGTAGTGTAGTGTTAGGACCTTACCAGGCTTGGAGACCTACTGCTATTAGATGTTTTATGTTGTTCATCTATATGTTATTTGTCAGGTCGGATGCTAGTATGCTAGGCCTTAAGTGAGGGCTAGTCTTTTGTTACGGGTTCCTGAAAGTTAGCTTAGAGGGTTGTCTCATTTGCTTTGCTGATGTGGTGTACATATTTTAATTTAGACTTAGGTTCATATATGTAAATATGAAGTATTGCAACATATGTATCTAAATCTCTTTATTACCTTGTATGTCGACTAGTATAGCTTTTGAACGAGAAATATCCTTATTATCATGTCGATACTCAAGTAGAACATGGTAATCAGAAGGGTGTTACAAAATCCTAAGTATTGACGCCAGACTCAGTCAAACTTTTGTAAAAGCTAAGGTTTGGTAACAAGATAGTTACATAAATGCCCCCTTATCGATAAGGTACCTGAAGACACTATGATGCTCAAGTCGGTGGATGAATGTGGCATAGGGTGGTAAGTGTATAAGAGTAATAGAAATCAAGTAAGTTACTTAGGGGCATTAATCCCCTTCTATAGTGAGAGATAACCCCATGCTAAATCAGAAAATAATCTACCTTGAATATGGGAGATATTTCGGAATTTAGTCAATGCCAGAATATAGTTTACATTATCACTTAGATATGATCTAATATAGAAGATATAATGAGATAATACAAGATATGGAGGGATAATAGGAGATCCTATAGATGATTAGGAGATATCTATATAAATCGAGTGAGAATTTCTAGGAGATCTTAATGCCATTAGGCCAATCTGAGAGCCCCCGATTTGAGTTCTAGAGATTAGGTTTAGTCTCTCTGTTTATTTTGAATCCAGGATAGTCCCTTATGTTTTGTTGAGGATTGATAGGTTGTATTCATGCACCCTTTTTTCTACATAACTCTAGACATATTACATCACTTATGTGCTTAATTGGTTGATATTTGGTTGATTTGTATTTAGTCTTCATTTGGTATCATTGAGTACAATCATGATTATTTGCACCATTTTAATGAATAAATATATTTTGAAACTTCTTATGCTTTTAATATTCTTTTGTGAGTGTTATTTGCTTGCAGGGACTTTCCATGTCTGTGTATGAAGATCATAGAGATGCATGGAGTTGTATTAGTGATCAATTTGGAAGAATTGGGAAGCTAAATAGAAGAGTTCTTGAAGCTCATTTGAGACATTTGTAGTAAGGATTATAACAAAAAATCTATATTTCTCCCTACAGGATCAAATTGAGACAAATAAAGATATTTTGGAAAGCTCAGAAGTCCTAGAAAACTTTCAGTTGTCATCTCAAAACCCAATTCTAAGAGGCATCTTGGTGAAAATCGAGTTGCAAGATTAAAGCTTGATGATGTTCTTATTTTTGCCCAACCTGACCTCCAGTTGTATTTTGCCAATATCGGGAGCTACAAGATACCTATTGAGGTGATTTTATTGGCATTGCAAAGCTTATTCAAAGGGCTACAATAGATATTTCTAGTGCCAAGGACAATTGATGTTAACCTGGTTAAAACTAACCAAATACATGAAGGCATCAATTTTGCCGAGAACCAGGCAATGCTCGAATGACACCAATGTTACACCACTTGAAAAAGACTTTAAAGAGTGTAACTACTCGCTGAGCACTGCAGGATCATTGTGCTTGCCACATCACTCATGCAACAGTGTGCGGAACTAGATTTTTGTCTAGTTTTGATCCCATTTGGCTTATTTTTGTATATATTAGAGTGATTAGTATAGACTTTTAACCTACTTTGGACTCAAACTTTTGGCAACTTGGATTCTCTCTTTCTACATCTTGACATCTTCTCTTGATTCTCTAGGGATTCTATTAGTGAATTAGCTTTGTTATTTGAGATTGTGATAATGATTATTGATATTATTTTTAGGTATCCTTTTTAATTCATTGTTGTAATCCTCCATGATGGAGGAATAGATTTCTTTCGAAGTGTAAGGTTTCCTTGATGGATTGGGGATTTACCCATTTTTATATTGAATGCATTAATTTTCTCAATGTTCTTTAGTTTTTATTCTTATAATTATTGTAGTGAATTGTTACATTTTTTATTGAAATAACTAATCCAATCACCAATTAAGGAAATCTTTTAGGCATAAATTGATTGATCCATTGGTTTATGTTTGAAAATGTAACATTTATAGTCAGCTTTCTTTATTGTCAGTTAGGCTATAGCAATTGGGACTTAAATTAATGTGATTTCTAATTAAATTGGGATCTCATTTGTTAGTTATTTGCATTGGTCAAATTAGATCAATCAATCACTAATATAATTGCCAATAATTTATTACTAATAGCCACTAATGTGTATGATATTTGGTTTATGATAACTAGTTCCAATCCTAGGAATACCTTGCACTATTACCTTTAATTATTGAATTTTGAAGTTTAATTTTAATTATCTTAATTTAATTCTTCTTAAAACCCAAATTTCCAGCTAATGTTATAGCCTCCTTGAGAAATGACCTAAGTTGTGTCCTCTATGACATTTTTAATTTAGTATACAAAATAATTCTAATTTATTAGGTATTACAACCTCCATTAAGGACCTCATGTCACTTAATGAGCCTACTTGTTGAAGACTTTAGTGTGCCTTTTCTAAGTTATTACAATGATAATTATTAGGAAAACATGTGATAACACATGTCGTGTGATGACATGTGGGTCCTAATATGCACGTCATTGGATTAAAAAGATTAACATCAAACTGTTTGAGATGAACTGTCATCTTAGATGTGTTGCTAAGTAGTACTAGGCATCTCAACCGTCCCAACTGTTCAGGCTTCAGTCTCAAAATGGGGAGAAGGTTTAAAACCCATTCCTGAACTTTCTCCTCATTGTTCTTCATTCATTCATTGTCTATCCAGCTTTTAATTTCCTCCTTCCAAATTTCAATTTCTCCAATTTCCGATCAATGAGTTTGATTCTTCTCTCTTTCTTCTTCTTTCATTTAATCAGTCTTACTTTTACTTAAAACGTAGGTTAGACTATCTACTTCCTTTGTTCTTTATTCTGTGTTTTGGATCTATTTTCCTTCCTAAGGCCCTTCTCCTTTTTGCATTGATTAGGTATTTATTTATGGCCAAAGGAAATGGTGTGTCTACCTTCAAGAAAAAGGAAAGTTGT
>JAMLFY010000956.1:0-19824 GCA_030441495.1 Dalbergia oliveri
CAACCCTCGAATGGGTCAACTCTATGTTTGAAGGGGATTATGCTGTTATGGATGATATCCGAGGAGAGAACCTCGTTTTCAAACTTCCGGCTCAAAATGACCAAAATACCCTGACTTGTCTCACGGGAAAGGTGCCGTTTGAGCCCTTGAACTTTTCCAGGAAGTTTAGAATGATGTTTATGAGCAATGTTTGATGTTTAGCTCTGCTTGAAGGTCCTGCAGTTTTAGCGTAAATTACCATTTTGCCCCTAGAACAGTGTACAGGAAGCCTAATGACGCAGTTAAGCAAACCTAAGCAATATTAGGCTCTAATCGAAGATTAATTTATTTCGATAATTAATCTAGAGTCAAAATAATTTATTAAGGTTAATTAGAACCTAAGATTGCTTAGATAAACTCTAATTGTATCTTTAAATTCAAGATTCCTAGTCATGGAATCTTGAATAGTGTTTTCTCTCTCCAATTCCTTAAATTAAGGAATTGAGCCATACCTCATTTGACCAAAAGAATTATTTTAAATTACTAATCTAATAAGATTACCCTCCTAATCAAGTCTTGAACCACCTTAATTAACCATTTTCTCACCTAAACTCTTGCTTACAAACTCCTAACCAAAACCTTAATCAAAGAAACACTTAAACACATCCTTAAACCACAATTACATGAACAAAAATCCCTTCCTTGGCTGATGTGTTGACCGGAAATTCTCCCCTAAAAATGGTGCCACATGTTGATTTTTGATGACTCCAAGCCCATGTTAGGCCATGTTTGCCCATACCTTGCCCATGCTTCCAACCATGCTTGCCATGCCAAGCCCATGCTTTTGAAGAGATATTTTCCTCCTCCATTGACCTTGAAAAGCCATCAGCCATTCCCTCCCCAAATCAGCCAACATGTCTCATTTTTCTATAAATACCAAGCCTTGATGAACCTTGTCACACTTTGGTTCACTTGGTAAGTTCACACTTCTTGCAAATCCTCTCATTTCCTCTCAAACTTCCTCACTTTAGCTGATTTCTTCCTTCAAGTTTCAAGAGGATTTTCCCCTCTTCACTCCATCAAAAACTCAAGCTTTCCTTCCTCTCTCTTCAAGACTTCTTAAGGTAGGGGTTAAGTTTTGATGATTTTTGTTTGTGTTCTTCAAGAAAGTTCTAGTTTTCTCTTGTTTCAAACTCCTTTCCCTTCCCCTTTCTTTTTTCGGCCAAGAGGCCTTTTTACAAAAAGAATGTGAGCTTGATGATGAGGTTTCAAGATAATGACTTGTTGTTGTCATGTGAGAAACCTCTAAAGCTTGAAACAACTTGGTCTTGGACCATACATGCTTGGATTTCTTTTCTTTTCTTGGCTTAAGTTTTCGGTTTTCCTCTTCCTCTTTCCCTTAAGGATTTCAGTTTTTCTTCTTTGGATTTGAACAAAGTTTGTAAAATATGTCTAGTAGATCACGAAATTTGTTAAGAAAGTTAATCTCATGATTTCAAAGAGCTCTAAGCTTACCCTTGCCAACCTTAAAGTTGGTCGGCCGTTTGAGACGCGTTATTGAAGCCTATGAGCAATAAAATAAAGAATATGACTTAGTTCTTGTAGTTTTGTTTAGACAAAGTGATGAACTTTGGGTCCATTTCCTTAAGCTTGATGATGAGTTCAAACCTTAAGATTTCTCTTGAAGTCTAGGTGCTAAGAACTCTAAAGCTTGCCTTATGATACATAATGGGTTGAGGTTTATGTTCCTCTAAAAGTCTTGCAAAGCTCTAGCTAAGATAAAAACAAGATGCATTCATGTTTAAATTTATGTCTTGCATCTCATGTTTATTTTGATGCTATCACTAATTTCACAAGAGTAAATGATGAACTTGCATTACCATATTTAAATTCCCAAGCTTGCATTTCATGTTTATATTTCAAGTCATCACTTAATCCTTAAAGATAATAATGAAGTTGCATCTCATATTTATTTTATGCTCTCACTTTACTTTCTAATGAAGAGTAAAATAAAGTGCATGGCATGTTTAAGATTTTGTCATCACCTAAATACTAGAGCTCAAAGACTTGCCCTAAGTATCCTAAGGAAACTCCATTCAAAAAGAAATGGATGAGTTTTGGTATGATTCAATAATGGTTTGATTGTAAAATACATGAATAATTTCAAGGAAATGTTGGAAACTGTTTTATGAGGTCTCAAGATGTTTAAAATAGTTTGGAATGTGTCAAAATCATGTTTTCTCATTTTGCAGGTTTAGTAATCGATTACCACCCATGTAATCGATTACCAAGAAGGTTTTGAAGGACTTTTACTTTGTATCGATTACCAAGAGGTATGTAATCGATTACTACGCTTTTTCATGCCCAGAACCTGTCTTTGGAACCATGTAATCGATTACTTATAGTGTAATCGATTACCCTATGTTCTTTACTTTTTCAAGAAATATTTAAAATGAAAGTAATCGATTCCATTTATGAACGATTACGGTTGTCCAAACCCAGAATGAATGAGCTCTGTAATCGATTACTAGGAACATGTAATCGATTACCAGGAACACCTTTTGTTTCAAAAACATCCCAAGAGAAAACTAGTAACTTATATGCATTTCAACCCAAGAGATTATGTGATCTTATGGGTTCATGATTTCGGTTCTATGTTTGGCCACTGGATAAATGCCGTTCTAAGGTGTTAAATGTGTAAAATTATGTTGAGTGAAGCAGGATCGATTTAGAAAAATTAGAAAAAATAAGTAACTTAAAAGGGATTAGAGATGAGAATTCTAGAACACCTTAATGCAAAAGAAAGCAAATCTGTTCTAGCATGATTAATTCAAGGATAAATGATTCATAATTAGTAAGACATGTACAAGATCCCTTCATAAATAATTAGGTGTTAATTTCTAAGTTTAAGATGATGATAAAGATTTAAAGTGGTTTATAACTTAGAGAACATGCCTAGGAATCCATAATTGATCTAAGAATTAATTATGGAGCCTTAGGCGAAGATGGATCTTAAAAAGGGTCACAAATGGAGATTTTAGAGCCCCTTAAGCATGCGATTTTTCCTTTTATGAAAGTGCTTATTTGAATTTTGCTGGTTCAAATCTTAGAGAAAAGTTTAAGTGCCAACCCTTGAGGGTATAAAATGCAAATACAAGTTTAAAGCCCATAGGGTCAAAGCATAAGACACTATGAGATAGGTGGACGAGAGAGTATGATTATGATGATGAACCTCGTGCACACTTATGATGATGTGATTATGTTAGTTCCTTGAGCATGAAACTTTATGTCCAAATTTGATATGGTGATATGATGAAATGTTGTGTTTGAGATGCATAATGTTTCAAAGATATGAATGAAATTGAGAAATATGCTCATGTGAACTAGAAAATTATTGCAATGAGAAAGTTCCATGAAAATGATGCATGTGACTGAAATTATGTGGCATGTTAATTGAGGAAATTCGGAAGAGAACCGTTATGCCTTTAGAATTTCCGTCAAATTTGAGGGACAAAAAGAAAGTTTTTGAGAAATATGAAGTTTAAAGTTATATGCGAAGACGCATTTCTCCTACTCGATGAGGAGAAAAGTAACTCGTGGGGATGGGTTTAGCCATAATAGAGCGTACAAGTCCGTTGGCTCTAACCAGTCGATGCGTTTCGAAGATGAAAGATATGGATTTAAGGTGACACATTCCAGACGTACTTCCCCTTTCTGTAGGAGAAAGGTAAAACCGTGAGGGCATATACATCAGCCTCCAAGGACAAAGTCGCTTGTCTGAATGTCGATGCGTTTCGAAGAGGAAAAAGTCCCATGATGGGTGATCCTTAGGCCCCCTACCCGTACCTTGGGAGTTTGGATTATGATGATTATGATTATGTTTATGATTTGCTTATCAAGAGGATAAGTAAGAACTAGTGACGATAGTTAAGGTATGAAGCTCATAGCCTAGTTTAAGAGGTGCGGTTACTATTATGATTGGTGTCACAAGTATGAGAAAGGAAGATGTTCAAAGAGAAGTTTCATGCCACTCAAATGTTGTTTGAATTATTGTTTGATTTACCTAAAAGACCCATGCATCCATGAACTATTATGTTGCATACATGCATTAAAATCATTATAAAAGACATGGACCTTGGATAACAACCTTTGTGAAAACCTCATAAGAACTTATGCATGCTTAACCTTTTCATAATAAACCCAAGGTTCCTAGGGACGTAAACGATGACACTAGGATAGAGGACTTTCCTACGAGATTCTTTAGCAAGAATTCTCACCCCTCTCTCGTCTTTTTCCGTTACGTCTTCAATAGATCGAGTCTCGTTCGTGATTTCATTGACCCGCCTACATGGGAGGTGCACTTGACCCCGAGCATCAGTCCTACCACTTCAAGGGTCATTGCGAGGTGCGCGTTTTTGCATACGTGGGACGCCTTTTTGCTTCCCCGTCTCCAGCCATCGTTTCCACTTGACTTCACCCTTTGGCGACGATCTCAATCTTTGAGAGGACACGACCCCGAGACGAGCGGGCCGTCGTGCCCGTCCTCCCTCTTGCGTCAGGGCTTTTCCCCTTCATTTCCTAAGGGTTTCCGAGGAGGTAGAGAGTGCACCGTCACTAGTCGAGGCATGCGAGGCGCGTTCAGCCCGCGAGGCGACCATGACGCGGAGGCCACACTGTTCCCCGATTGCTATGCCTAGATCCCCTCTTTGCGGGCTACATCGAGGAAGTTCCGTCGAATCGCGGCTACATCTCCCCAACCGAGATCGGGCATCTGAGGAGGCTTGGAGAGAGAGAAGGGGCTTGAAAGTTATGTTTATCCTTTGGGGTTGTCTCATGTATTTGTTATCATGTTTCTTATTTTATGTTATTGTACTTGCAGCTCTGCCCACTAGTATGGGTAAGACTTTATGTTTTCGATATCTCCTTGTATAATGTATAAACTATATTATCTAATGTGATGAGGAATGATGTTTATGATGGATGTGTTCTTTAATGTTTAAATTCGTATGTTTTATTTATTCTTCCGCTTCACGTTGTTTATGTTACGTGCAAAGGCTCGCACTTTGTTTTATATAAATCATTTCAAAAAAAAAAAATTTACCCCATTTTCGTGAAGTATTTTATAAATGAATTTAAAGAGAAGTAATAACTAATAATTAGTCTTTATACGTCCTAGTCCGTATTGGGTTAAATATTAGGATGTTACATTCAACCCAAGAGATTATACTTATGGGTTCATGATTTCGTTTTATGCTTGTGATTACAAATGCGTTCTAAGGTGTTAAATGTGTAAAATTATGTTGAGTGAAGCAAGGATCGATTAAGAAAGTTAGAAAAGAATAAGTACCCTAAAAGGGATTAGAGATGAGAATTCTAGAACACCTTAATGCAAGAGATGCAAATTTATTCTAGCATGATTAATTCAAGGGTAAATGATTCATAATTAGTAAGACATGTACAAGACCCCTTCATAAAACAATTAGGTGTTAATTTCTAAGTTTAAGATGATGATAAGAGATCTAAAGTGGTTTATAACTAGAGAACATGCCTAGGAATCCTCATAATTGATCTAGAATTAATTATGGAGCCTTAGGCGAAGATGGATCTTTAAAAGGGTCACAAATGGAGATTTTAGAGCCCCTAAAGCATGCGATATTTTCTGCCCTTTTATGATAAGTGCTGATTTGGAATTTTGATGAGTTCAAATCTTAGAGAAAAGTTTAATGCCAACCCTTTGAGGGTAATAAAATGCAAATAAGTTTAAAGCCCATAAGGGTCAAAGCATAAGATACTATGAGATAGGTGGACGAGAGAGTATGATTATGATGATGAACCTTGGCACACTTATGATGATGTGATTATGTTAGTTCCTTGAGCATGAAACTTTATGTGCAAATTTGATATGGTGATATGATGAAATGTTGTGTTTGAGATGCATAATGTTTCAAAGATATGAATGAAATTGAGAAATATGCTCATGTGAACTAGAAAGTTTTACAATGAGAAAGTTCCATGAAAATGATCATGTGATTGAAATTATGTGGCATGACTTAATTTGAGGAAATTCGGAGAGTAGCGTCATGCCGTCGAATTTCCGTCAAATTTGAGGGACAAAAAGAAAGTTTTTGAGAAATATGAAGTTATATGCCGAGACGCATTTCTCCTTCTGAAGAAAGAAAGAAAACCTTGGGGGTATGACATCGAGCCATACCGAAGCGGACAAGTCGCGGGCTTAAACCAAGTCTATGCGTTTCGAAGAATGAAAGTATATGATATTTAAGGTGACACACCGAGACGTACTTCTCCTGCTCCTTAGGAGAAGGAAAACCGTGAGGCATAGACATTAGCCTGCCAAGCTTTACAAGTCGTTGGCTTAACCAAGTCGATGCGTTTCGAGAAGGAAAAAGTCCCATGATGGGTGATCCTTAGGCCCCCTACCCGTACTCTGGAGTCCTGATTATGATGATTATGATTATGTTTATGATTGCTTATCAAGAGGATAAGTAAGAACTAGTGACGACTAGTTAAGGTATGAGCTCATAGCCTAGTTTAAGGGTGCGGTTACTATTATTATTGGTGTCACAAGTATGAGAAAAGGAAAGATGTTCAAAGAAAAGTTTCATGCCACTCAAATGTTGTTTGAATTATTGTTTGATTTACCTAAAGTACTACCATGCATCCATGAAATATTATGTTGCATACATGCATTAAGAATCATTATAAAAGACATGGACCTTGGATAACAACCTTTGTGAAAACCTCATAATGAACTTATGCATGCTTAACCTTTTCAGATAAACCCAAGGTTCCTAGGGACGTAAACGATGACACTAGGATAGAGGACTTCCCTAATAGATTCTTTAGAGAAGAATTCTCACCCCTCTCTCTTTTTCTTTCCATTACGTCTTCAGAATATCGAATCTGCGTTCGTGATTTGTTGATCACCCATGTGGGAGCTTGCACTTGACGAGCTGACCAGCCCTACCACTTCAAGGGTCATTGTGTATACGCATTTTTGCATATGTGGGACGCCCTTTTGCTTTCCAGTTCCACCAGAGATTCACCCCGACTTCCCCTTTGGCGATGATACTGACTCTTTGAGAGGACGCGATCCTGACGAGTAGAACTGTCGCGCCTTCGGATTCCAGCTGCAAGGCTATCCCGAGACGTGCCTCGCCCCGAGACGTTCGGAGATCGACTCATTAGAGGATCTTCCTTCTCATCCCTCCCTGGATGGTTTTACCTTGCGGACCAATGGAGATTCAGGAATGGAACCTTAGGAGAAATTGACGAGCCGAGGTTAGCACGACGTTCGGAGATGTGCCTACGTGCCCGTGCATGCTCGCCCATCCTTCCGCCTTCACACATCCGAGGAGCTGCCCAGGTCATCTGATATGTGCCACCGAGGGATGGGTATGAGCGTCATCCATGGCTTCTGAGGAGGGAAGAGCTAGTTGGGTGTTTATCTTTTGGGGTTGTTCTCATGTATTTGTCATCATGTTTCTTATTTTATGTTCCCAATTGCAGAAAAGTTCTCCACTAGTATGGGTAAGACTTTATGTTTCCGTTATATTTCCGTTGTGATGTACTAAACTATATTATCTAATGTGATGAGGAATGATGTTTATGATGGATGTGTTCTTTAATGCTTTGTTCTGTATGTTTTATTTATTCTTCCGCTTCACGTTGTTTATGTTACGCGCAAGGCTCGCACTTTGTTTTATATAAATCATTTCAAAAAAAAAATTTACCCTTATTTTTCGCTAAGTATTTTATAAATGAATTAAAGAGAAGTAATAACTAATAATTAGTCTTGATACGTCCTAGGCGTATTAGGGTTAAATATTAGGGTGTTACATTATGGTATCAAGAGAGTTCACTTTATCTAGCTTGTAGGATTGGACTGACCATGCTTTAGAAGCATGTTACGTAGTATGTCATGTGTAGTGCTTAGCTATTAGAGATAAGCTATAGGATAGGCATTCATGACCTTGTCGCTTGTCTGTGCCATGGTAACTAGCTCATTTAGCTTGGAATATTGAGCCTGATCACCTTGGTATTTGTTGACTTGTGTGCTTAGGGACCAATGGCACCCCGCAGCAGGAATCAGCGTCGGTGACGAGGAGACTAGACCTGCAATCCTTGTCCGCGAAATGGAGGGCGATGGAACGCATGTTCGACGCATGAATCAACCAAGGGACGCTGCTAAGGTCCCCCGCCCCTGAAGCCGTGGAACAAGCCCGTTTTGGGGAGTTCCAAGGCTAATCCCCCAACCTTTCGTGGAGCTCTGAACCCCAACAAGGCTGAGATGAGTGGATCAAGAACATGGAAAAGATCTACTCTGTGGTTGCCTGTCGGAGGAACAGAAATCACCTTCTGCCTACATGATGGAGGCCGATGTTGGTTTTGTGGAAATTGGACCTCAGGCGAGAAGCTAGATGTGCAGCCATCAATTGGGAGCTGTTAAGACGTACTTCTAGAGAAGTATTTTCCGAAATCCGTGAAGAACGCCAAGGACATTGAGTTCATGCAGTTGGTCCAAGGTGGAATGTCTGTCGCCCAAGGACACGGCGAAGTTGAAGAATTGATCAAGTTCTACGGGTTTTCCAAGGGGCCCATGAAGGATATGGAAGTGTGAGTTCCAGGCCGGTTTGAGGGCTGAACTTAACTTTTCTGTGGCACACATGGAGATTAGGGATTTTGACCCTAGTCAACAAGTGCCGAATCATCGAAGAAGGCACAAGAAGATGAGTGCCGCAAGGGTGGATCGTCCCTGGTTGGGAACCCAAGCCCCGAAGTTCAAGCCATCAAATCAGACTCAAACGAGGAACCACTACCATCCCTACCTCAACCAGTTCAAGCAACAACAACATCATCAACCACAACAACAAAGAGGACCCAACAATCAACCATCCCGACACCAGCGCCGTTCAACCCAACGGCGGAAACCGCAACCATCAACAAGGGAGAATGGCGGTCCTCGCAACAACAACAACAATCAACAAGGAGGCCCAATGGGAACAAGAACAAGGCACCCCAAGGAGCCCCTCGCCTTCCCCGGACCCGCACAAGCCGTGGAGTGCCCCACCGTGGAAAGAATCATGGCAATCGTCCTGCAGAGCCGGGCAAGGAGTGTGTTCAGATGTGGAAGCTGGCCACTATGCGAAGGACTGCAAAAGTAATGGAAGGTCGTCAAGTCAAAATCCCGACCGCAACACCAAGGACGGGTCTTTACCCTCAACGCGGAGACGCACAAGATCCAACGACCTCATCGAAGGTAAGTGCGAACTAAATGGTAGAACCTTAACTGTGCTATATGACTCTGGTGCTACTCATTCTTTTATCTCACATGCTAGTGTCGAGTCTCTAAATTTGCAAGTTTCTAAGCTTCCTTTTGATCTTATTGTTTACTCCTATGACCGTCCGTACATACATGTAATTGTTGTTTAAATTGCCATCTTACTCGTTGAAAATAGATCTTTTGTCATAGATTTGATTTGTTTACCCTTGAAAGACATAGGAGTAATTCTTGGCATGGATTGGACTTGGCATCAGCACTAACCATGTGTTGTTAGACGTCATACCAAATCCGTTATTTTCGTCATCCCCCTAGCAAGACTAGTCAAACCTTGAAACTTTATGTGAATGCCGTAGATGTCTTCTGGAGTGGGAGAAAACTAAGGGATATGTCCTTCTAGCCGCTAGCGAGGTAGACTTTGAGAAGAACATAGAACATATTCCTGAAGTAGAGAATCCGAGGTATTTCTGAATGAGATACCCAAGTTCCTCCTTAGAGAGGTGGAGTTCTCCATCGAGTTGGTTCCGGAAACGGGACCTATCTCGATAGCCCCGTATAGGATGTCACCCTTGGAGTTGAAGGAATTGAAAACCCAGTTGGAAGAGTTGTTAGAAAAGAGTTTTATCAGACCTAGTGCCTCACCCGGGGAGCCCTGGTTTTGTTTGTTAAGAAAAAGGATGGGAGCATGAGATTATGTATAGATTATAGGCAATTGAATCGTGTAACGTGAAAATAAATACCCTTTGCCTAGGATTGATGATCTTATGGACCAGCGAAGGAGCGGTGGTATTCTCCAAGATTGATTTGAGGTCCGGATACCACCAAATTCGAGTAAGAGATGAGGATATACCTAAAACCGCTTTTAGGACACGGTATGGACACTTTGAGTTCGCCGTGATGTCCTTTGGACTGACAAATGCACCCGCCGTGTTCATGGACTATATGAATAGGATCTTTAGACCCTATTTAGATAAGTTCGTGGTTGTTTTCATAGATGATATACTCATCTATTCGAAGACTCACGAGGAGCATGAAAGTCACCTAAAGTTGGTTTTAGAGGTGTTGAAGGAGAAGAAGTTGTATGCTAAGCTCTCTAAGTGTGAATTCTGTTGGAGGAAGTGAAGTTTTTGGGACATGTAGTATCAAAGGAGATAGCTGTTGACCTAGTAAGATAGAAGCTGTAATGAATTGGGATAGAACGACCATTGTATTCGGATGGAGCTTTTTGGGTTTAGCAGGCTATTACCGTAGGTTTATTAAAGGATTTTCCCAGATTGCCTTCCCCTAACCAAGCTAACTAGGAAGAACACCCCGTTTTCATGGAATCCCGATTGTGAAAGAGCTTCCAAGAGTTAAAGGAAAGGTTGACCCGACCCCAGTTTTGGTTTTGCCCGACCCCAATGTACCCTTCGAGGTATATTGTGATGCTTGGGAAAGGTTTAGGCTGTGTGTTGATGCAAAATAGGCAAGTGGTAGCCTATGCGTCTAGACAACTCAAGCCTCACGAGGTTAATTACCCTACCCATGACCTAGAGTTAGCCGCCATAGTGTTTGCCTTGAAGATTTGGAGGCATCACTTGTATGGAGTAAGGTTTGAAGTTTTCTCCAATCATAAGAGTCTTAAGCATCTCTTTGATCAAAAGGAGCTAAACATGAGGCAAAGAAGGTGGATGGAGTTTCTAAAGGACTATGATTTCGGCTTAAGTTACCACCCGGCAAGGCCAATGTGGTCGCCGATGCCTTGAGTCGAAAATCATTACGCTTATCCCACATGATGGTCAAGGAAGTTGAGCTTATAGAGAAGTTTAGGGACATGAATTTGGGGATGTCAATATCAGAAAGAGTGTGAAGATGTGTCATCTTACGGAACAAGTGGGTTTAAACAAAGGGTGATGATGGCACAAGTAGAAAATGAGGAGTTTAGGGAGACTTAGAGGCGGTTAGGCTGGAAAGCTTAAGGGTTTTGAGCAAGGGGCAGATGGTTTGTGGAGGTTTGAAGGCGGATTGTGTGTACCGCAAGATGGTGACCTCCGAGAAAGTATCTTGGAGGAGGCCCATAAAAGCCACTTCACCATCCATCCTGGTGCCACCAAGATGTATCAGGATTTAAAGAAGATGTTTTGGTGGCCCGGATTGAAAAAGGACGTAGTAGCCTGGGTTAGTAAGTGCTTAGTCGTCAAAGGTGAAGATTGAGCACCAAAAGCCTTCAGGAATGTTGCAACCTTTGCCTATCCCCGAATGGAAGTGGGATAGTATATCTATGGATTTTGTGACCAGCCTACCTCGAACCCAAGCCCCATGACGCTATTTGGGTAATAGTGGAAGGTTAACCAAGTCGGCCCATTTCCTACCCATCAAGTTAACCTTTTCCCTAGATAAGTTGGCCCAGTTGTACATCCAAGAGATAGTGAGGTTACACGGAGTTCCATCGACGATAATCTCTGGAGATCGCGTTTACGTCGCGTTTTGGGAAGCCTTTCAAAAGGCGTTTGGTTCTAAGTTAGCAAGCCTTACCACCTCAAACAGATGGACAATCGGAAAGAACTATCCAAACATTGGAGGATATGCTAAGGGCATGTGTTTTGGATAGAAGGGAGTTGGGATAAGTACCTTGCTTATCGAGTTCGCGTATAACAACAGTTATCATGCGAGTATCGATATGGCACCGTACGAGGCCTTGTATGGAAGGAAGTGCCAGTCGCCTTTGTGTTGGCATGATCTCGGAGAACAAAGCGTTTTGGGACCGGATGTAGTGAGGGAAACCACAGAGCAAATAAGAATGATCAAGGATAGAATCTTGACTGCTCAAAGCCGACAAAAGAGCTATGCGGACAAGCGGCGAAAGCGTTAGAGTTCCAAGAAGGTGAGCATGTTTTCTTGAGGATAACCCCCACTACAGGAATAGGTAGAGCCATGAAAGTCAAGAAATTGAGTCCCCGATTTCTCGGACCTTTGAAATCCTTCAGGAGTCGGGACAGTTGCCTACAAAATAGCCCTACCTCCAAATCTGCAAATCTTCATGACGTCTTTCACGTCTCCAGCTAGAATATCAATCCGACCCTAGCCATGTGTTAGAGCCAGAGCATGTACAGTTAGGGAGGACCTAACTTTCATCCTCACCAACGAGGATCGTGGACCGTGGTGTCAAGCAGTTGAGGAGTAAGTCCGTTCCTTTGGTGAAAGTCGCGTGGACGAGACAAGACGGAGGAGTACACATGGGAGTTGGAATCCATGCGGACGAGTATCCAGAGCTTTTCTAAGGTAACGAATTTCGAGGACGAAATTCTTTTTAAGGAGGGGAGTAATGTACGCCTCGATTTCTCGCGTTAGAGTACAAATGACCGAAATGCCCCGAGGTCATTTTTACCCGAAATTAAAGGACAGTTGCCCCAACCCTCAATGGGTCAACTCGATGTTTGAAGGGGATTATGCTGTTATGAATGATATCCGAGGAGAAAACCTCGTTCTAAACTTTCGGCTCAAAATGACCAAAATACCCCTCGTGTCTACACGGGTAAAAGGTGCCGTTGAGCCCTGAAACTTTCCAGGAAGTTTAGAATGATGTTTATGAGCAATGTTTGATGTTTAGTTCTGCTCCTGAAGGTCCTGGGGTTTTAGTGCAAAATTACCATTTTGCCCCTAGAACAGTGTACAGGAGCCTAATGACGCAATTAAGCAAACCTAAGCAATATTAGGCTCTAATCGAAGATTAATTTATTTCGATAATTAATCTAGAGTCAAAATAATTTATTAAGGTTAATTAGAACCTAAGATTGCTTAGATAAACTCTAATTGCATTCTTTAATTCAAGATTCCTAGTCATGGAATCTTGAATAGTGTTTTCTCTCCAATTCCTTAAATTAAGGAATTGTGCCATACCTCATTTGACCAAAAGAATTATTTTAAATTACTAATCTAGTAAGATTACCCTCCTAATCAAGTCTTGAACCACCTTAATTAACCATTTTCTCACCTAAACACTTGCTTACAAACTCCTAATCAAAACCTAATCAAAGAAACACTTAAACACATCCTTAAACCACAATTACATGAACAAAAATCCCTTCCCCTTGGCTGATGTGTTGGCCGAAAATTCCCCCTAAAAATGGTGCCACATGTTGATTTTTGACTCTAAGCCCATGCCTTAGGCCATGCTTTGCCCATACCTTGCCCATGCTTCCAACCATGCTTGCCATGCCTAAGCCCATGCTTTTGTAAGAGATATTTTCTCCTCCTCCTTGACCTTGAAAAGCCATCAGCCATTCCCTCCCCAAATCAGCCAACATGTCTCATTTTTCTATAAATACCAAGCCTTGATGAACCTTGTCACACTTTGGTTCACTTGTAAGTTCACACTTCTTGCAAATCCTCTCATTTCCTCTCAAACTTCCTCACTTTGGCTGATTTCTTCCTTCAAGTTTCAAGAGGATTTTCCTTCTCCTTTCATCAAAAACAAAGCTTTCTTCTCTCTTCAAGACTTCTTAAGGTAGGGTTAAGTTTTGATGATTTTTGTTTGTGTTCTTCAAGAAAGTTCTAGTTTTCTCTTGGTTTCAAACTCCTTTCCCTTCCCCTTTCTTTTTCGGCCAAGAGGCCTTTTTACAAAAAGAACATGAGCTTGATGATGAGGTTTCAAGATAATGACTTGTTGTTGTCATGTGAGAAACCTCTAAAGCTTGAAACAACTTGGTCTTGGACCATACATGCTTGGATTTCCTTTCTTTTCTTGGCTTAAGTTTCTGTTTTCCCTTCCTCTTTCCCTTAAGGATTTCAGTTTTTCTTTGGATTTGAACAAAGTTTGTAAAAATGTCTAGTAGATCACAAAAGTTTTGTTAAGAAAATTAATCTCATGATTTCAAAGAGCTCTAAGCTTACCCTTGCCAACCTTAAAGTTGGTCGGCCGTTCTAAGAGTTTTACTCTAGATTGAAGCCCATGAGCAATAAAATAAAGAATATGACTTAGTTCTTGTAGTTTTGTTTAGACAAAGTGTTGAACTTTGGGTCCATTTCCTTAAGCTTGATGATGAAGTTCAAACCTTAAGATTTCTTTGAAGTCTAGGTGCTAAGAACTCTAAAGCTTGCCTTATGATACATAATGGGTTGAGGTTTATGTTCCTCTAAAAGTCTTGCAAGAGCTCTAGTTAAGATAAAAACAAGTTGCATTCATGTTTAAATTTATGTCTTGCATCTCATGTTTATTTTGATGCTATCACTAATTTCACAAGAGTAAATGAATGAACTTGCATTACCATATTTAAATTCCCAAGCTTGCATTTCATGTTTATATTTCAAGTCATCACTTAATCCTTAAAGATAATAATGAAGTTGCATCTCATATTTATTTTATGCTCTCACTTTACTTTCTAATGAAGAGTAAAATAAAGTGCATAGCATGTTTAAGATTTTGTCATCACCTAAATACTCTAGAGCTCAAAGACTTGCCCTAAGTATCCTAAAAGGAAACTCCATTCAAAAAGAAATGGATGAGTTTTGGTATGATTCAATAATGGTTTGATTTTGTAAAATACATGAATAATTTCAAGAAAATGTTGGAAAACTGTTTTATGAGGTCTCAAGATGTTTAAAATAGTTTGGAATGTGTCAAAATCATGTTTTCTCAAATTCCGGAGTTCTGGTAATCGATTACCACCCATGTAATCGATTACCAGAAGGGTTTTGAAGGACTTTTGGTTTTGGTAATCGATTACCAGAGGCAGTGTAATCGATTACTACTTTTCATGCCCAGAACCTTTGGAACCTGTAATCGATTACCTTATAGTGTAATCGATTACCTATGTTCTTTATTTTCCTAAAACATTTAACCCTAAGTAATCGATTACCATTATATGTAATCGATTACCCTTGTTTTTGAAACCCAGAATGAATTTAGCTCCTGGTAATCGATTACTAGGAACATGTAATCAATTACCAGAACACCTTTTGTTTCCAAAAACATCCCAAGAGAAAACTAGTAACTTATATGCATTTCAACCCAAGAGATTATGTGATCTTATGGGTTCATGATTTCGGTTCTATGTTTGGCTACTGTATAAATGCTGTCTAAGGTGTTAAATGTGTAAAATTATGTTGAGTGAAGCAAGGATCGATTTAGAGAAGTTAGAAAAGAATAAGTAACTTAAAAGGGATTAGAGATGAGAATTCTAGAACACCTTAATGCAAGAGATGCAAATCTGTTCTAGCATGATTAATTCAAGGATAAATGATTCATAATTAGTAAGACATGTACAAGATCCCTTCATAAATGATTAGGTGTTAATTTCTAAGTTTAAGATGATGATAAGAGATCTAAAGTGGTTTATAACTTAGAGAACATGCCTAGGAATCCCTCATAATTGATCTAAGAATTAATTATGGAGCCTTAGGCGAAGATGGATCTTAAAAGGGTCACAAATGGAGATTTTAGAGCCCCTTAAGCATGATATTTTCTGCCTTTTATGATAAGTGCTGATTGGAATTTTGGTGAGTTCAAATCTTAGAGAAAAGTTTAAGTGCCAACCCCTTGAGGGTAATAAATGCAAATACAAGTTTAAAGCCCGTAAGGGTCAAAGCATAAGATACTATGAGATAGGTGGACGAGAGAGATGATTATGATGATGAACCTCGTGCACACTTATGATGATGTGATTATGTTAGTTCCTTGAGCATGAAACTTTATGTGCAAATTTGATATGGTGATATGATGAAATGTTGTGTTTGAGATGCATAATGTTTCAAAGATATGAATGAAATTGAGAAATATGCTCATGTGAACTAGAAAGTTATTGCAATGAGAAAGTTCCATGAAAATGATGCATGTGATTGAAATTATGTGGCATGACTCAAATTTGAGGAAATTCTGAGAGAGTTGTTATGCCGCCGAATTTCCGTCAAATTTGAGGGACAAAAAGAAAGTTTTTGAGAAATATGAAAGTTATATGCCGAGACGCATTTCTCCTGCTCCTGAGGAGAAAGTAAACCCGTGGGGTATGGAGTTGAGCCATACAGCGGAAAGTCGTGGCTTAATGAGTCGATGCGTTTCGAAGAATGAAAGTATATGATGTTTAAGGTGACACACCGAGACGATTTCTCTTGCCTCGGAGAAGGTAAACCGTGAGGGCATAGACATGAGCCCGCCAAGTTACAAGTCGCTGGTCTTAACCAGTCGATGCGTTTCGAAGAAGGAAAAAGTCCCATGATGGGTGATCCTTAGGCCCCCTACCCGTACTCGGGAGTTTGGATTATGATGATTATGATTATGTTTATGATTCGCTTATCAAGAGGATAAGTAAGAACTAGTGACGACTAGTTAAGGTATGAGCTCATAGCCTAGTTTAAGGGGTGCGGTTACTATTATGATTGGTGTCACAAGTATGAGAAAAGGAAAGATGTTCAAGAAAAGTTTCATGCCACTTATATGTTGTTTGATTTATTTACCTAAAGTGCTGCCATGCATCCATGAACTATTATGTTGCATACATGCATTAAGAATCATTATAAAAGACATGGACCTTGGATAAATACCTTTGTGAAAACCTCATAATGAACCTATGCATGCTTAACCTTTTCATAATAAACCCAAGGTTCCTGGGACGTAACGATGACACTAGGATAGAGGTTTCCCTACGAGATTCTTTAGAAGAATTCTCACCCCTCTCTCTTTCTTTCCGTTACGTCTTCAGATATCGATGGCGTCGTTCGTGATTTTGTTGACCCGCCCATGGGAGCTGCACTTGACCGAGCATCAGTCCTACCACTTCAAGGGTCATTGTGCTATACGCATTTTTGCATATGTGGACGCCATTTGCCTTTCCAGTTCCTAGATTCACTCGACCTCCCCTTTTGGCGACGACATGATTTCTAGAGGACGCGACCCCGACGAAGGAGAACGTCCGCCCGTCGGCATCTTCGAGCAGTGAGGCGAGACGTGCTCGCCGAGACGTCGAGAGACCCCATTAGAGGATCTTCCTTCTCATCTTTCTAGGGTTCCGCCCGCTGTTCCATGGATATCGGGATGGAGCGAGGAGACGGTGACGTAGCGAGGTTAGCACGACGTCGGAGATGCGCCTCATCGCGCCCATGTCTGCCACATCCTTCCGCTTCACGCATCCGAGGAGCTTGCCCAGTTCATTGGATATGTGCCACCGAGGGACGGGGAGCGTCATCCATGGCTCGAGGGAGGGAGCCTAGTTGGGTGTTTATCTTTTGGGGTTGTTCCATGTATTTGTTATCATGTTTCTTATTTTATGTTATTGTAAAGCTCTGCCCACTAGTATGGGTAAGACTTTATGTTTCGTTATATTTGTTGTGATGTACTAAACTATATTATCTAATGTGATGAGGAATGATGTTTATGATGGATGTGTTCTTTAATGCTTATGTTCTGGATGTTTTATTTATTCTTCCGCTTCACGTTGTTTATGTTACGCGCAAAGGCTCGCACTTTGTTTTATATAAATCATTTCAAAAAAAAAATTTACCTGTATTTTCCGCTAAGTATTTTATAAATGAATTTAAAGAGAAGTAATAACTAATAATTAGTCTTGATACGTCCTAGGCGTATTGGGGTTAAATATTAGGATGTTACACTGGACCCTAGTCAAAGTAGCATGGCGATGAGGTGAATTCAAACAAGTTACATAGGAGCTGGAATCAGCACTACAGATAATTCGAAGAGCTTTCTTAGGAAACGAATTTCGAAGGGCGAAACTCTTTTTAAGGAGGGGAGAATGTAATGTCCCAATTTTTGCTGAATTTTTACGTCATTAAACAGAATTATCGAATTATCGTATAAATATTATATAAAATTGAGACCAAACAATCTTAATAAAGGAATATAACGTTAGAAGAGAAGTTAGGAGCAATTCGTGCAAGTATTGCAAACCCCAATTTTCTGGAATTGTAAAATGACTCAAAATGCCCAAGGTTATTTTACTTAGAAATGAGGATTCGTGGGCCCCACTCGTCCTCAAGGGGATGTTTGATGTCAAATAAAGGATTGTTTGTGTTATGTGTGTTAATAGAGGAGAAGAATCCTAATTTTGAGCTCCGACGCTGTGAAATGACCAAAACGCCCTTCTTAACGTTTTAACTCTGAATTTGCATGCCAACTGAGCCTTAACCTCACTAAAATGTGTTAAAAGGTGTTTTTAAGCCATGATTAACCATTGGTTAGCTCTGGAACTTTAGCAAATTAAGAAAATGACCATTTTGCCCCTGTCCTCTGTAGTTTTACAAATTTTGAGATTTTTGATTCGTCTAATTAAAACCTAAGCAATATTAGGCTCAAATTAAAGCTTATTAAATTCTAATTATTAATCTAGAGTCAAAATTATTTATTTAAATTGATTAGAACCTAAAATTGCTTTAAAACACTCAAATTGCTTACTAATTCACCTAAGCCCTTAACCCAATTCTCTAAATTGCATGAATACCTTGCCTACACCTAAATAATACATGGAACACACAAAACCCTCTTCCATGAGGCTGTAATGCACGAAATAATGCATCCATAATACACCAAAAAATTACACTAAAACATAATGCCAAAAATCACCATAAAACAAGGAACTTTGAAACATGATTCCATGTTTTAAGCCACCAAACAAGATGATTTTTCCTTCCTTGTCTCCTCCTCAAATTGAATCAGATTTTCCTTCTCCTCTTGTCCATTTATGAGCTTGAATTCTTCTATAAATAGGCATGCTTAGAAGTCATTAGAGACTTGCTCAAAATTTCACAACTTCAAGTTTTTCCTAAGCTCAAAAACTTTCTTTCTTTCTTCCCCTTGGCTGAAATTCTTTCTTCAACCTTTCAAGAATATTTTCTTTCATTTCACTCCAAGAAACCAAGTTCTCTTCCTTTCCTTCAAATCAGATTAGGTAGGAGAGTTGTTTTTAAGTTTATTTCTATGTTTTGCTAAGTGTTGTTCTTGGTTCAAAATGATGATTTCATGGATTTCTCTAGTTTTTCCATTTGGTTTTCTTCTTCCTTTCTTTAACCAATTCGGCCATATGGCCTAGGTGGGACTAAGATGATGGTTGATGATGAGGACCTTGAAGGTGGGTTGTGAATCCATCACAAGTTAGGCCTTCAAAGCTTGAAAGTTCCACTTGATGCAAAACTTTAAAGAATGATTTTTTTATGATGATTTTATGATCTTGAGTTTAGAATTTGAAAGATGTATTTCTCACTTTGTCTTGTTAAGATATATATATTGAATTTGTATTTCTATAAAGTCTTGAAGGAGCTCTAGTAAAGAAATCAATGAACTTGCATCCATGTTTAAGTTTATGCCTTGCATAATCATGTTTACTTTCTATGTCATCACTAAAATTTCAAGAATGAATAAATGGACTTGCATAATCATGTTTAAATTTCCAAGTTTGCATTTCATGTTTATATTTCATGTTGTCACTTAATGAAAAATAATAAAGAAGTTGCATCTCATATTTATTTTATGTTCTCACTTTATTTTATAATGGCTAAAAAAATCAACGCATGACATGTTTATTTTTATGTCATCACCTAAAGATCCTAGAGCTCAAAGACTT
>JAMLFY010000957.1:0-19823 GCA_030441495.1 Dalbergia oliveri
AGGATCACCATTTAACACTTATCACTAATAGATGGCACCTTAAACCAATATCAGGTTCGTGTTTTTTATCCTTATTTATTCAGATTATGTTAATCAATTTTTAATTGAAAGAAGTTTTTTTAATTTATTTTTTAATAATTTGTTCATGAATTGGTTGCTCTGTTTTGGACTCGTGGCAGCGTCGTCTTGAATGTGCGAGAGGGAGGACCTGTAGGGGAAGGAAGAGGCGGCTAGGCTTAGGTTGTGTTGCAAGGGAAGAGGTTAGTGTGGGCATGCAATTTCCTTTCAAGAAGGCCATTGATACCTATGGATTTATATTCCATCAGGTTACTTAAATTGCATGTATGTTATACATGTGTTGAATTGCTTGGTTAGTGGTTATTGATCGATGAATGTTGGTTTTTTCATTATGGTTCATGTCAAGTAAAGAAAATTTTCTTTGTGAAGGTAAGGAGAGGTTTGAATGATTCTTTCATCAATTGAGTTACTAGATTGAATTTCTTTCTTTATTTATTTTCCTCTTTACAAATTTTTGTCTAGATAAAGCTGACTACACACTTATCCTTCAATTGGTTACATATTTGCAGCTCAAAGGAAGATAGGGTAGACATCATTGAATGAAGCTAGCTCTAGATCCTCATGCTGGTGTTATATGCTACAATTTTTTGTTTTAAAGGGCTATAAACTTTTGTGAACTTTTATGGCACATTTCTTAACAATTCCTAAACGATGCAGTTCTTTAGACAATTGAAAGTTCTGCACGTGAATTCCTTGAAATGACTAGTTCAGCTCTCTTGTAGCTTCAGTTGTATGACCAACTTGATCATTTTATCAGAAAATATTTCAACTTTCAAGTATCAGTTTACTATGTTTATAAACAATGCGGTGTTTGTGATTTGTTTCTATTATGTGTTTGATGAAATCAGCCTTCAAATCCCTTTGATGGTTTTCATATGCTATGCTGAATTGGTAAAAAATAATGGATGAAATTAATTAAACAATGGTTGTGAATTGATCTTTTCTCTTAATTTTATCCACTTTGGAATGATACAAGCTGTCTATCTCAAACTAAGTGCCATGCATAAATTTTATGTGCCTACAATTACAAGAGACTAAATGGATGGGAGAGAAGGCAAAGGAGTTAGCTACTTCAGGTTTTAAGTTATGGTATACCGGTACAACAAAATCTAGAAATGGTGTGGGTATAATTGTGATAATTCATGGGAAAAGGAGATTGTGGAGGTTAAAAGGCTGGAAGATAAGATTATAGGACTAAAATTGGTAGTTGGAAGAGACACCTTCAATGACATTAGAGAGATGCATAAAGGATGAAAATGGAAATGTGTTTGTCACGGAACAAGATATTAAGGAGAGATGGGAAAACTATTTTAGCAAGTTGATTAATAAAGGACACAAGAATCCATTCCAGATGGATAGGGTGTTGAAAAAATAGGAAGACAAAAATTTTACTTCGTACCATAGAATCCAAGAGTTTGAAGTAAAGCAAGCCTTGAAGAGATTGAAAAATAGAAAAGCAATAGGTCCTAATAACATACCTTTTGAGGTATGGAATTGTTAAAAGAATGGCGCAAGATGGCTCAAAAAGCTATTCAATGATATTCTAAGGCCTAAAAGGATGCCTAATGAGTGAAAAAGGAACGTTTTAGTTCCTATTTACAAAACAAGGGAGATATACAAAACTATGTAAATTACAGAGGGATAAAACTTATGAGTCATACTATAAGTTGTGGAAGAGGGTGATGGAATTGAGGTTGAGAGAGAGACCGGTATCATGGAGAACCAACTTGGTTTTATATGCTCAGAAAGTCTACTTAGAAGCGATGTACTTGTTACGAGGATTGATGGAGAGATATTGAAGAGATAAAAAGGATTTACATATGACCTTTATAAATTTGGAAAAGCCATATGATAAGGTGCCAAGGAAGTTCTACGAAAAGCCTTAGAGAGAGAAAGTTGAGATAGCCTATATCTAAGTAATCCAAGATATGCATGATAGGATTACAACTGGCATAAGGACTGGATGAAGTAACAAGATTTCCTATAAAGTTTGGACTATACCAAGAGCCAACCTTGAGTCCATATCTTTTCACATTGGTCTTGGATGTGTTGTAGAATATATTCAAGACACAATGCCTTGTTGTATGTTGTTTGCAGATGATATAGTCCAGAGAGGAAATCAATAGAAGAAATAAATAGAGTTAGAGTTATAAAGGGAAGCTTTGTAGGTATGTGTTTTTCATATAAGTAGAAGTAAGACGAATATGGAATACAAGTTTTCCAAGAGACACACACATTCTAACTTCAAAGTGAAACTTGGGGATGATATCATACCACAAGTCACCAAATTTAAATATTTGGGTTCCATCATTCAAAATAAAGGAGAGATAGATGGAGATGTTAACTATAGCTATATATGGCATAGATGAGGATGTCATGATCGATGAATGACCATACAAGATATGATAGAATAAGGAATTAGTGCATTAGAGAGAAATTGGCCTGGTGCCTATCATAGAGAAAATAGTAGGATCTCACCTCATATGCTTATGGAATATTTGGAGGAGACTTGTAAAGCCCACTAAGGAGAGTGGACTAAATGAAGAATAGCACTATAAAAAGAGCTAGAGGAAAACTGATAAAAACTATAGGGGAAATAATCAATTGAGATTTAAATGTCAATGACTTTAACATAAATATGATATATAATAGATTTCTGTGGCATCGCTTGATCCATGCACACTTAGTGGAACAATACTTAGTTGTTGTTGTCTCTCATTTCAACATGTTTGTGACATACATGTAATATGCCAATATGTCAACTAACCCACATATTTGAAATTAAGGATAGTATATGGCCTACTAAACCTTTTATTTTTTGCTGAGTTGAAGCCAATTTTCACCTTCAACTAACCTATGTTAGATGAGCCCTTGATTCATGGCAATACGACCTTGTAGCCATCAATTAGTATATTCACATTACATATCTTCTCTTTTCTAAGCTTCTTTATACCAAAATAGATGCAGTCCATTCACCATATTTTAAAAGCTCTATTTACAATCTCAATAGAAATCATATCCTTAAGCATCTCTAGCTTCAACATTCCTAGAGAGAGGTAGGCTATAAGGTAGTATTTTGAAGGTTTGCCTTGCCATATTGATATGGAAAATGCATATTCCTTACAACTTTATTATTCTTTACATTGTTATTATTATCTCTATTCATTGAATGAACAACCTTTGAGTAGATGAATGTTTCACAATCATAATAACCTCTTACCTGTTGGATGAAATGAGCATCTCAATATGTTGCTAAGTGGAGGAATGCATTGTCAACCATTGGATGAGTTGATTTAGATGAAAATGGGAGAGAGCATTCAGAAACTCATTTTTGCCACTTTCTTCCCCGTTGGCTTCACGTTTCTGTTCGCTCATGCTCACCCAAGCTTCAATTTCACTTTTTAGACAATTTCTTCAATTTCCAATGAGTTTGATTTTTCTCTTCTTCCTCTTTCATTTGACCTGTTTACTTTTGGAATCCTAAGGCCGATGATTCAACTTCTTCTATTGTTTTTTCTTTGCTTTGGGCATGTTTTCCTTCCTAAGCCTTTTCTCCTATTTACGTTGATTAGATATTTGTCTATGGCCAAAGGAAAAGGTGTGTCTACCTCCAAAAAAGGGAAATCTATGGCGGATGATGCGGAGCATGACCCTTATGATTGGGTTAGTATCTAAGTTAGGGATAGCCTCTATTTTTTATGACAATGAGGCCATTTGTAGGTTTAGCCCTTACTATTTTATCTCATTGTGTAAGGAGAAGAGGATAAAGTCTTACCCTATAGTTTTGAGGATAAGGTATGTCATTACAGTTCTAGAATGTGAGGGTGACTATATTTATATGTATGTAGATTTCTTTGAGAAGCTAGATGTGAAGGTGCCTTTCACGTAATTTGAGGACGGGTGCTTGAAGGTGAATGGTGCTTCTTCTCAATTGCATGCAAATAGTTGGGCTTTTATTCAAACATTTGAGAACCTATTCAAATGCTCGGCCACTAGCCAAGTGTTGGGATATTTTTTTATTTCTTCCAAGTGAAATGGTAGATAAAGGGAGCTAGATTTTTTTAAGTGTGCCAAAGAAGAAGCTACTAGCCTTAAGTATGGGCTAAAGAGGTTTCCCCTATATTGGTAACCTAACCTACGCTAGATTTTGAGGATGGAGTATGACTCCTTTCCATTGGAGGACTGATGGAGGTTGTCGCTACCTCCTCAAATTAAAATGAATTTTATGTTAAGTTGCACCAAACATGTAGTAAAAAGTATAACCTAAGTTGTCTTTCAAGGAGACAATGTTACTTAGTTGGAAAATTAGGGTTTTTGAGAATTAAATTTAAAACAATTGGAAATTAATTGAGAAAGAATTCAAAGTTAAAGGCACTAGTGTAAGGTATTCCTAGGATTGAAACTAGTTATCACAGGCCAAATATTGAGCACATTGGTAGATATTAATAATAAATTACTGCAATTATACTAGTAATTGATCGACCTCTAGAATTTTACCAATGCAAATAACTAACAAACGGATCCCAATTTAATTAGAAATCACATTAATTTAATGAACTAATTGTTATAGCTTAATCATCAATCGGAAGATTAATTCTAATGCTCTCCTTTAAACATAAACCAAAGGATCCATCAATTTATGCTCAAAAGCTTTCCCTAAATGACAATCACCAATTTAGTCATTATAATAAAAATTGTAACAATCGTAACAATAATTATAAGAATATAAACTCAGAACATTGATAAAACTAATGATTAAATATAATGCACAATGAGGACTAAATCAAAATCCTAAGCATTGACATCAATAACTCAATTAAATTTATACAAAAACTAAGGTTTAATAACAAGATAAGCGTATAAAATGTCCCTTATTAAGACCAGGTAACAATTGACTTTTGGAAGAGTGTGTTAGTTTGAGCTCTCCCTTTGTCCTATGAGTTCTATTGGAGTAGGGATATAACAATAAAAAGGTTCTCAATCATAAAGGTAGTTATTGAATTTTTCTATTTATTCTTGGATTTTTCACGATTTTTTCTAATTTTTTCTTTTGTATTATTATTTGCAGCTTAGGTGGTTCCAAGCTTGCCTCAAAAGATTTGGTTGCTTATGTGGCAAAGAAGATAGATGCTGCTAGCATTGCCCAAGTTCTACTAGTATCCCCTAGGGTGGGGTCGAGTTTTGGGACCCCTATTGCCTGAACCCTTTGCAAGCTCGGAAGCGGGCTAGGGTGGAAGTCTCAGCAGAGAGTGCTCCCCTCTTATTGTCTACTTTGGTCAAAGCTAGAGAGATCAAGGACTTCCTCAATACTATCAATGCCACTAGCCTTTAAAACTTGGAGTTTCCTTTCCCATAATTCATTGATCAGCAATCACCATCGAGGATCTTTCTATGATAAAACGGGAGAGGGTCCTTAGTTTGTGCCATTATTTTTAGATCAGGGGCTCCGATTTGCTATGATCACCAAGCATTGGAAAAGGAATATGGGTGGTCAACTGGAGAGCTATAGGTGGCAAGGTCCATCATTTGGAGCTCTAGAGGTATGAAAAAGGAGCTAGAGGCAAGGGTGGAGAAAGAGATAGGAAAGAATAGGAAAGTGTGAGGAATGTTCTTCAAGACAAGGTCGCAGGGTGACCGTCGAAGCTAAGTTGGATGCCAAGCTTGCTGAGCTCCAAAGGAAGAAACTTGAGGTCGAGAAAGCGTTGAAATGAAAGAGGAGGTTGAGTCTTTGATGGGAAAGGGTTGACGATATATGGCCGGGTTCGATCAAGCTCTCGATCAAGTTCGATTTCTTCATGGGGAGTTCAACCTCCCCCAATGTGGTCTCTCCAAGGAGATCGTTGGTACGAGTTGGTTGATACCTTCTCTTCGAGAGAGCGGAGGAGGCTAAAGAGGAGCTCGGGCTAAGGTCAGCTTTTTAATATATGCTAGCATGACACACTGCTTGCATGCTTGTTCCTGATACGAGCTAGCTCTCTATCTTCTTCGATGATTTACCAAAAGTTCATTATGTAAATTAAAGAATAACTTTAACAATTTTATTTTCCCCTAAATAAAGAATTAAAACAAAAAAAAAGAGTTTAATAAAAATTTACAAAAAAGAAAACAAATTTAAGAAAATTTAGTTTTGGCTTGACAGAAAAATATATGCTCCTACGTATCCTCTAGTGCAATGAGCAACTCAAAGTCATATAATTCTTCAAAAAAATAAATGTGTATTGAGTTAATTTTATTTAGGCAAAAAAAAACCAAAAAAGAAGATAAAATCCATTTTTGCACAGATTCAAGGTAGTACTAGATTACTAGTAAATCTTTATAATTCAATAATAATGAAGGAAGCACCAACTTTCTAGTCACAATTATTGACGGTTCACAGAAAAAAATGCCCCTTATAATTTTTTTTTAAATGAAAAACTAAAAAAACAACACCTCTCTTTGTTAAAAAACGTACGCACACTAGACTAAAAAAGAAACCCAGCCCCAAAAGGAAATAACAGAATTCCAAGCCCACCTAAACAAAAATCAAATTTGCATTTAATTAACCCAAAAATGAAAAAAATCATGTACGTGCTGTATTCCAAGGATGAGAATTTGAGTTTGACCATTTGACCCAAAAAGAAAGAATGTATAAACATTAAAATAATAAAAATAAAAGAGAACAGGTTGTAACCAATAACATGAGACACACAAAAGAAGGAAAACCGAGGCTGGAAAAGGTGAATGGAGCACGGAGATGGGCTGACGGCCCATTTGAACTGTTCGTGGTGGTTCTTTAGGCGGCACTCTGGCGAGTGACGGCTTTTGGTACCGAGGCAACGCGGCTGATAGAGGCCTAATGCGGTGCACTACTACAACTCGAAGAGGGGAGGTCCGACAGTTTCGCGGTGGCTCGAGATTTGAGTGAGGATGATGGTGAGTTGTGCAGTCTGTGGGTGGTGGATGATGATTGAGGGTGTGATTATGGTGGTCATGGGTTGTGGTGGTGGTGAAGAAACCACCACTTGTGAGTTACAATGGCTCACATATCTCTGCATGACCTTGGACTTCCACTCTCCACACCCGCGGCACTCTATTGTGATAATCGCTCCGCTCTTCACATGGTGCCAACCCTGTATTTCATGAACGTACCAAGCACATTGAGATCGACTATCACATTGTTCGTGAGAAGGTCAACGAGGCCTCATCAAGCTTCTCCCGTTCCATCCTCCCTTCATACTGACACTTTCACCAAAGCCCTTGTTCTCCTTCCTTTCACTCCATCGTGCTCAAGCTGGTAATGAAGCACCTACATTCTCCAGCTTGCGCCGAGGGGGGTCTCAGCAAATGGAACTTAATTCATATCAGATTTAGCTTAGCTAGTTAGTTTCAGTATAACAAACTTAGTTAGCTAGTTTCTTAACTGTAACTACTTTCCGCGTATTTCTTCTCTACTTTCGTGTTGTATATAAACCTGTTTGTACACATTTGATTTCAATAATTCAATTTACACATTTCAACCATACACTTCACCAAGTTTTCTCTCTCTGTGTGCACTTTTTGTTAGATGATGATGATCAATATACTCTTGGTGGCAGAACTATGATGGTCAAATATGCCGTCAGGGGTCCATCCCTGTGATGAGTGCCAGTCTCCGTTCAGTGTCTGTTCCCCACCCAAAAAAACTATTTATACATAATTTTATCCTAATACAATCAATGACAAAATATTTAATTTGATGTTATTCACACTAATTAGAGAAATAAAATTAAGATAATTAATAAAATAAATCAAGTTATAATCAATTAATAAATGCTAAATAAAATCAGTTTTAAAAAAGAACAATTATTAGAATGGTTTTTTTTGGTTTTTTTTCAGCTTTTCTTTTTTTGATTCAAAGAAATATATATATATATATATATATATACTTACCAAAATTGGATGCTAACACGTACGGATTGATCCGGTTGGTCGGGTCGGACCGGTGTGCTTATTGCCAATTACGAATAAGTTGCATGCGTATATGAGGGGAGAAAAATAACTACTATGGGATAGTAGAAAGTATAACGATGAAATCAAGATAGTAATCATATGCAATATTAAGTATGTTGTTGGCTCATGGCTCTAGTAGGAGGCATACCTCAGTGACAGTACACCATCATTTGATCTTTCAACGAGTTCAGGTGGAACTAAACCTGTCAGAATGTTATTCGCCAAGTTTCTGCCAAAACAAGAAAAAGATGACATCCCTCCTCTCTTTTATAAGCGAAAAAATTACATTGATGCACTAGTATGGGATTGTCTTACAAGAATTTTAATGATTGTAGTGCTGCCAGAAAATAAGGTATAGGCCCCTTTAGGCTATTGTTTGATAAATCCCTGAGAGGAGCAATTCAGTTAATTATACGATTACAAACCAAGGGGAGAAGCGGAGAGAAAGATACAAACTGAGCAATTTGGCTGCATCATTTATTAACCAAATGAGTTGAGGTACTCACAAGGACTCTAACATAGTAAGTTCGAAGATGTAAGGTGATATGTTTCCGGTCAGTCCACTTGAAGATAAATTCCTGCTTGCAATTCCAGATATATTATCAATTGATTGCTGGAGTTCATGAATCCATGCACGATTATTTGAACCACAAACTTACAAGGATATGATTCTGGGGGTGCCATCGACACTGCAATCTAGACCAGCCCACTTGTATGCTATGGGGGCGCATGGATCTCCTTGCCAATTTCTAGTCACTCTATAAGCTATCTCATGTTTGTGATAGCATCAACTAGTATTTTGATATTCAAGACTTAATAAGAATTTCAAATCACGAATGACAATGGAAATGAAGAATATGTTTAGATGATATAAATGGCATACCATCGAGTTTCTAGTTGTGAGAAATCCTTAACCAAGTAAACCTCAAGAGCACTGATGATGGGTGGAAGTGTAGAAGATTCTGTCCGAACAAGTGAAATTTGATATTTATCGTCTCCAGACCAAGCTGATCCAGTAGCTTGAGTAGATATAACACGATATTTGGTGACACCGTTCCACTACTTGCCAAGGCTGGCCGTTTAGGTTGATGTTGAATGATCTAGTTTCATTTGCTACAAGCTCAGTGAAGTACAAGTAGAAATAGAATTTGTTTTCTGTATTATCTGTTTCCCAGTTGAAATCTAAAGAAGCACTAGCATTTATTGGTGTAACGGCAGTGTTCATGACAACTGCTGGTGGCCTATACTCATACGGATCAGGTGGATAATCATTGCTCAGTGCGCTGCTTAATTGTGTCCACTGGTTATCTGAATAAGGCTCCCATAAGCGGTCATACAAATCATCTTATACCTGTACACCATGATTTTCTTTCTCTTTAGTGTTTGATATATTCATAATAACTGAAGTTGGCACATAATGTAAATGAGCTAATTGACTCAATTCTAAGTACTCATCGGGGTGTTAAGTTGGGATGGAAATCATGTGTCCCCTAATCATATTTGCTTTCGATCTTTCCAATCACTTATTATTATATAAATATATATATAATATATATATTTAATAATCGTTTTAAGATTTCAAATATTCATCTTCCATGTAGCAAGAAGTAATTGGTGGAACCAGGGACAGAACTAGATGATTTGGTTAAGAGGAGTCAATATTTAATAGTTAATTTTATATAAAATATATATCATATATTTTTTAATGTTATTAAGAAATTTAAATAAAAATCCTTATATATAAAAAAAATAAATGTTTTATAATCAAAATTAGAGAGAGCACATATACATATATGTTATCTATCATAATATTTAAATATATAGTTAAATATAAAAAAGAGCAATGCTACCCAACCCGAGTTGGATGATCAACATTCTAATGCCCGGTTGAGTCCTCTAGTATTTATTGGAGAAGAAAAAAAAAGCAACCAAGCATGAATGGATAGAAAAAATGAATACAAGTGACAAACTGCCACTTCATTCGGTCCATGATAAAAGTCAGGTGGAGAAGAGTTTTTCTATAAACTAATTATAAGAACCAACCAAATAAAACATTTTAGAGGGGCCAAATCTACAAAAATGAAAAACATATAAACAAATTAAGAATTTTATGGGGGCCATTGCCTCCCTTAACTTGTATGAGGCTCCATCTCTGGGTGGGACAAAAAAGAGACATGATTTGGGGCAGATGATTTCTGGCCGTTAAATTGATGATGGAGCCAAAGTCTACACAAAGGAAACATTTCAAAGGACTTACCTGTATGTTCTGTTGGTGATGGAACCACAATCCAGTCGAAGGAAACGTGCCAATGATGCAGCTGGTTTAGTGACATAAGTAATATTATTCAAAGTCCTCAATTCTATAGCTGAAATGAATGGAATCCCGTTGCCTGTGTTCACCAGACAGAGATGTATATAGTCCAAAGATGGAGAGTGAATGAGCTCATTGTCTATGCTGAGCGATGCATTTGTGAATTTCACTGTGTCCCACAAATTAGCTCCAAGATGAAGATCAAATTGTGGGAGCTTGTTTAAACCATCATAATTTCCATACAGGAAACTAGCTCGGATTAAATATCTAGTGTCACTAGTTACATTTATCCTGTAACAGTTCCTCACTCCACTAGGAAAACTCCTCACGTAGCTAAACTGCTGTTGATGAGTCCTCCTGTCTTCAGGTGACACACTCTTGCTTACTCCAGTACTGATGAATTCAGCATCTGAAATGTATTTTATTCCAGTGCTCTTCTCAGTATACGCTGCATTTTCAGGTAGCCCACAATCTATGCTAATGAATCCTGAGAGATGAAAACAAGGAAAACTTGAGTAATATTCTTTTTAATACATTATAGTTATATATAGTTATGCAATTTTAATTGACTCTTCAGATTTTGATAACCAAACCTGATTCCTGGGTTTGAACCAGAACAATACTAGTAAGAACCCCGAGCAACACGAAAACAGAAGGCAGTATCATTCCCATCGTTTGTTGCGTTCTACTTTGCTTATGGAAACGAACATACGAGTGCCATACCGGCATTTATAAAGATGAAGTCGTACTCGTATTCCACAGTAATTTAGGGGGGCAACTTAGTCAACATTCCTCGTGATTTAGACTTCGTTTTTTCTTTTTTTTTTTCCAACGGTACCATAGGGTAGCAGTGTCGTGTATTTTTAACTCTTGTGATTTAATTACTGATTTCATAAATTTTAGAATTAATATTTATTTTAGTCTTTTAGTTTATATTTGGGAGTCATTTTAGTTCCAACTTTTAAAATGAGTCAAATTAGTTTCTCAATATTACAAAATATGAATCAAGTTAGTCCATCAACCCACTCTTATTTAATATTCTACCAATTAAATGATAATTGGTAACCTTAAGTGATATTTTGAAATATCATATATTCTGAAGTAGAATAAAGTTTAAAATGATTCATTTTAATATTTATAATTGTATAAAATAAGTTATTTAAACATTCATTCTAAGTTATAAAATGATTCATTTTGTGCAATTTTAGATATCAAAATAAATTATTTTAAATTTCATTCTATTTTATATGACACATGATATAATGAGGTACCACTTAACATTATACATAATCATTTAATTAATAAAATATTAAATAAAAGTGGAATAAGAGATTAACTTGACTCACATTTTATAATATGAGGGACTAATTTGACATATTTTAAAAGTGAAGGACTAAAATGATTCATGAATAAAAAGTCTGAAACTAAAATGAATATTAACTCTAAATGTATGTACCATTGAATTTTTCTAGGGTACTAAAACCCGGCCCCTTTCTTTTCAATATTTTTACTTAATAAAAGACACTATGCATAAACCTTTAGGGGTTATGTCATGGTAATGCATGGTGTAACATGGCCTCTAGTTGAATCAAATTAAAGGTATCATGAAGTCACTTTATTTGTGGTTCGTTGTGTCCAACACTATTTCAATAGCATCCTAACAAGAAGAATGTGTGTCGATATATGACTTAACTTTTCTTGTAAGGATACGTGCCTTGATTCCGGTCTTCTTACATTAGAAAGGAAGTGAAATCATCCTTTTAAGGTTTATTGAAGTCTCAGACACTCACCTAAATGGAGAAAATTACAAGAACCAAAGAGGGAAGACGAACTCTACACAGTAGAGACAAAGCCTACTCAAAAGTAAACACACTCAAAAAACTTAAAGGAAAAAAAATCAACGTGAATACTATTAGACATAAAATCATATATTTTACAAAGTGTTATTAATCTATATTTTGATAGTAAATTAAAATGCTATTTATTACTGTTAACTAATTACTTAGTAAGAATAAATGACCACTCAATAAACAGTAAAACAACTCAAATATTTACTCAAAATTTTATGAATTTAATATTGAATTTCATTTGTAATTGTTTGTTATTGAGTGAGAACAGATGATCACTTAACCATTCAAATCTTTTGCCAACTTTATATTTAATATATAAATTTATTTGTCTTTTTTTTGGTATTTTAGAAATTATATTGATAGCAATAAAGTTTGAATCTAGAATCTTATGCATACTACCTAACCCTCACTACTAGACCAATCCTAGTGGCTTTTTATTCAAAATTGGTAACCACTAGCTGAAAATAAGCAAAAAAAAAATTTATGGCAAAAATAAATGTAACAACTTATTAACAAGTAATAGTCAATAACAAATTTACTTAGAAATATAAATTAATGGACATTTTCTCTAAATAAATTTCATATAATTCTTTTAGTAATTCAAATATTTGATGCCTCTAAATAAAATATTTCTTCTAACCAGTTCTTCTTGCCCTTAATTTTCTCTTAAAACAATATTGTTACCTAGCAGGCAAGTGGTCATATTAATTAGTTTGTTATTAGAGAGATTTATTTAAAGTGAGGATATTTTAATTTGCTGAAGTATTTATCAAGCATGCATAATGTACAAGCTCATCTTATCTCATAACGAGATTTAATTATTTTATTTATAATAATGATGACCGAGTGAGATTGGTAAGATGGTAGGTTCCTTGGTTCCATGTTTTATATCTAATCGCATTCATGTTGATTTTTTTCCTTTGTTTTCTTTAATTATAAAGAAGGCATGTGACTTTGTATCAAAACCAATACCATAACTAATCCGTGGCAGGTCTATAGAACTCAAAAGGATGATTTCAGTCCTTTTCTAATCACATGTTACAAATTATCTCACAAAAAGTTAAACTATTATATAAAAAACACAAATGATTTCATATCTAATCGCATTCACATTGAATTTTTCTTTTCTCTATTTTTATTTTAATTATAAAGAAGATGTGTGACTTTGTGTCAAAATCAATACAGCAACTAATCCATGGCAGGACCATATAGAACTTAATAGGATGATTCCAGGACCATAGAATTAATCACCTCGCATATTCTTCCTTGTGATGAGGATGTTATCGAATTAGTCTTGCACACAATGAACCATAAAAAATGCCAATTTTGAACGATAATGTTCGTGTCCTGTTGTTGCCAAGAAATTTTGAACGATAATGATAAATAACGACTTCAGTTTCTTATTTTGAACGAGTCATGGCTTGCATGTCCCATTTTTTCCGAGCAAGAGTACAAAACCATAGTCAGTAAAGAAAACAACATGATTTGAGCTGCATTTTTCAGCTTAGATCATCCTTGTTCTTGAGTGGAATACTCATGTGCCAAGCGTTATGTGCATGGCAATCTTGATTTTTAGGTCTCGATGCCATGATCTTTAAATCTTTCTTACAATTAAAAAAAACAAATCAATTTTTCCCCCACTAATATCATGTCTAGTCTTGCTGTCGGATTGAGATATTCTGTTTGCTTTATACTGATTCCTTGCTAGTCTCACCGATCCATTTTTCTTTTTCATTTTTTGTTTTTGGGTACATGAAAACAAAAATAATTAGAGCAAGAATTTCTCTTTCTTTTAATTAATATTAGTTTCTTACTTGTCAATTTTTGTGAGGCTAAAATTTATAGCATTATTTGTGATATGGTGTAACAAGCAATACTAAAAAAAAAAAAACGAAAGAACTAAATAGATATATCCTAAAAGTAGAAAATAATAAATTTTTATATTTTTTATTTTTTAAGTAGATAGAGAGCTATGTTTTTTCCAGAATTAGAAATAGTAGAAAAGAAAAAAATGTAACACAATTCAATTTTATTTTCATGAATAGGGAGTAACTATTGTCACATCCTAATGTCTATTGTCATAACCTAACTAATAAATTATTTTTTAAGTGTTCCAAAATACTCTTTATTCTATTTCACAATTAAATTAATAATTTATTATTATTTCATGTTTAATTCATACTTAATATAATTAATATTATTGTTCAATTTTTTTTGTAATCTTTTATTTTATGTATATATTTTCATCTTTTACTCACTTTCTTGTGAAATATATTAAATTTATATTATCACATAAACACTATTTTTTTTTGGTAACATTCAATTTTCAATCTTAAATAGGTTTCAAATTGAAATAGCCTTTTTACTTCAAATAAATTTCTTTTAAGTATAATGGATAATTTTTGTTTTAATTCCACTAATTTTTGTTTAGCTTTTGGTCCCTCATTTTTCTAATATTATGTTTTTGTTATGTAATAATTATCTATATAATCATATTTATATTAGATATTAGATAACGGATAATTAAAAAATGAAAAAATAAATTGTAATAAACAACATACATACTCAAAGATTTTTCATATTGTCTTTATATAATTTAATTTATTATTAAAGTCATATTATATTAATATTTTTAGTATTGATCTCTCAATTTTTACTGTAGTTTTTATTTTCATTTTTATTCTTAAAAATTTGGGTAATATAATACAACAAATTAGTTATCTATGTAATAATTACATACATTATTTACAATAAATTTTATACTAATATTTGATAATATATTTTTACATCATTCAAGGTGTTTTAAAAATATGAGATATTAAACTCATTAAATAAAATGACAAAATATTATTAACAGTGAAAAAATGGTAAAATATTATTTGATAATAGCACAATTTTTTTTTTACAATGGCAGTGAAAATCAAATTTTAAAGTTATTATTAATAATTATTTTATTCCATTCAAATTTTATTATTGCTATTATAATTTTTTTTATGATGTCTATGACATGCCGAAATTTGTATTACTACATATTGATAGTGATATTTTATTTCATATCATATCTATAAAGCATTAAAATGAAAAAGTACTAAAATACAAGTATGCTTAATCAAAGTTATTCGAAGTGAAAAAAAAAACTTAATCCAATTTGAGCGCTATTTAAGATTAAAAACACCAATTGTTACAAAAAAAAAAGGTCTTTATATAAAAATATAAATTTAATACATTTCATGATAAAAATGGGAAAAAAAGATTTTCGTAAAACAAAAGATTATATAAACAAAAATATTAATAATATTATGAATTAAACATAAAATAATAACATTTTATTAATTTAATTATAAAAAAGTAAAGATCATTTTAGAACACTTAAACAATAACTCATTGATTAGAGTGTGACAATGAACATTCCCTAAAAAATATATTATATTTTGTGAGAAAAGATCACGGTCACCTTTCTCTCATGTGCGCAAATTGGAAGCAATTGAAGAAGCGCTGCCACAAAGGCTACTCCGCCCTCCTCAAGCCATTGCTGCATCTACTGATCTCCTAGCAACTTCAATTTCATACCCTTATTTAAATATGATTCAAATCTCATGTGTAAATTTGCACATGGTTCTATACAACACATATATAAATAACATTTTTCTTTATGATTGTCTCAAAGCATTATCTATATCATTAAACGAAAATAATATCTTTTGGCATTCACGTGAATGTTCTTAGGAAATGAAAGACAATCTTTGATTATGTATAGAATTTTCAGGATTATTGAATAGATGTATCCCATTGAACAGGTTCATTTTAAGGGAAACAAAAAGAAGCAAAACACTTTAATTGACTTATTTATGATCACACAACAATTGCTTGGTATAAAATGGCAGAATAAAACAGAAGACAAAGCAGTCCACTGAATCAACAAACTGCAACAAATAACATAAAAACACATTCGGGTACAACAAACAGAAATTGAAACCCATGTATGGACATAGAACACATTGGTAGCTCATCTGTCTATTCACAATTATCTAATTTTTCATTCCAATTATCTAATCTACTACATGTTCCAAATAAAGAACTTGTTAAGAGAAGATGTGTGACTTCATATCAAAATCAATACCTATGAAGCACGGACACACTTGTCTGAGATTAATGTGTTAGATATGTGCTATGTCGGACTTGTATAACACGCTCATGACACATGTTTGTATACATTTAATTTAAAATTTACTTTTTTCTTACTCTAATATAAGAAAACACTATATAAACAATGTTATAAAAAAAAATAATACATAACATTTTGAGTTTATAAGAAAATAAAAAATAAATGAAGTTTATATAAATGATATTTTGAATAATGTATCATTTTTTTAAAGTTTTTAGTTTATATATGATGTGTCCAGTATTCTATAATTTTTCAACTTTAGTGTGTCCGTATCGTGTTATATCCGTGTTAGATACAATGTACTATATAGATGACAACTAATCCATGGAAAGGATGATTCCAATTCTTTTCTAACATAAAGTCCTTAATTAACAATTATAAAAATACCCTTAAACTTAACAAGAAGATATTTTTTATAATTTTATTAATTAAAAATAGTTAATAACACAAAAATGTCATTACTAAGTTTATTATCAGTGTTTTGTGAATGAGGAGTGAAACTGTTATATAAATACTTAAAATTTGACAAGTAGAAGGGGTATGAGTTGCATTTTCACAAATCTTAGAGGAGAATGATGTTAATTTACCCATTTTGTTTCCTATCATGATGATGCTAATTTTTGGCTCATACATACATGAAGGAATTGTAATATGGAATTTGATTGAGTCTTGCCTTGTTTCATGCACTTTGTCATGCATGGTATGATATGTATGTGTGCTATATTCTGTTTCATCATAATTTATTTAATAAATGATATTACAAGATATTTTAGCTTAACCAAATCATGACAAATCTATTATATTTTATTCTTATTATTGAAATCTCATGTTAATTATTTTAACATAATCATCCACTAACTCCATTATCACTTAGATTATTCTTGTTTAGTGACAAATCTACATATTGGTATAATGACATTGTCATAATTATTAAAGTAGTGACATATATAGTAATTTCTTTATTCAAGACAATAATATTTTTATAATTAGATAATGATAGTGATATTCTTCTAATTTCATAAAATAATGGTATCTTTTGTCATTTATTAATAAAACAATAGTAGTTTTGTAATTTTTTTTCCACATAGTAAATGTATTTTCATAATTTTCACTAAGTAATGACATTTTTGTAATTCTTTATATTTTTCTAGACACACTTGATTATTCTAGTATTATTTGTTATATTTCATGACACTTGTCTAATTTCTTTTGGTTTTCCTCTTTTTCATCTTAATCATTAATTTAATTTTTTAGGATGTTAGGATAGCAAGCTTTAATTTTTTTTAGAGGGACCAATTTATTTAATTTTTTTTCTAGCTGAATCATTTCATCCGACATAAAATTTTAAAAATTTAAGAGGGATGGAGTTTTGTATATATTTTATAATAAATGGTGTCGGCATATAATGAAAACGAGCTGACCTGACTCAATCTCACCTGTATGTTAAGTTGGTGATGGAACCAAAATCTGGACGAAGGAAACGTGCCAGGGATATATTTGGAGTGCTGCCATAATCCATTATTTGATTCAAAATCCTTAATTCTATAGTTGAAATGAACGGAATCCCTTTGCCTGTGTTAACCAGACAGAGTTGTATGTAGTCCAGTGATGGAGAGTGAACGAGTTCATTGTTTATGCTGAGTGATGCATTAGTGAATTTCACTGTGTCCCACAAATTAACTCCAAGGTGAAGATCAAACTGTGGAGACTCATTTAGACCGTCATAGTTTAATTCCATACAGGAAACTAGCGCGGATTAAATATCTGGCACCACTGGTTACATTTATCCTGTAACAGTTTCTCACTCCACTAGGAAAACCCTCAGGTAATCAAATTGTTGTTGATAAGTCCTCTTGTCTTCAGGTGACACACTCTTACTTACTCCAGTACTGATGAATTTAGCATCTGAAATGTAGTTTATTCCAGTGCTCTTCTCAGTATAAGCTGCATTTTCAGGTAGCCCACAATCTATGCTAATGAATCCTGAGAGACGAAAACAAGGAAAACTTGAGTAATATTCCTTTTTAATACATTATAGTTATATATAGTTATGCAACTTTAATTGACTCTTAAGATTTTGATAACCAAACCTGGTTGTTCCTGGGTTTGAACCAGAACAATACTAGTAAGAACCCCGAGCAACACGGAAACAGAATGCAGTATCATTCCCATCGTTTGCTGTGTTCTACTTTGCTTATGGAGACAAACATATGAGTGCCATACTAGGATTTATAAAGCTGAAGTCGTACACGTATTCCACAGTAATTTATTAGGGGGGGCAACTTAGTCAACATTCCTCGTGATTCAGAGTTTCGTTTTTTCTTTTCTTTTTTAAAATTTTCCAATTGTACCATAGGGTAGCAGTATCCCATGTTTTTAACGGTAGTGATTTAATTACTGATTTCATAAATTTTAATAATTTAGATTAGTGTCACTCATGATTTATTTTTAACTATAAATAGTAAAAAGTGTTAATACCATTGAATTTTTCAAGGGTACTAAACCTCTTTTTTTAATATTTTTACTTAATAAAAGACACTATGCATAAACCTTTTTGAGGGTCATGACACGGTAATGCATGGTTTGACATGGCCTCTAGTTGAATCAAGTCAAAGGTGAAGTCAATTTATTTGTGGTTCGTCATGTTCAACACTGTTTCAATAGCATCCTCACAAGAAGAATGTGTGTTGATATATGACTTAACTTTTCTTGTAAGGATATGTGACTTGATTGCGGTCTTCTTACGTTAGAAAGAAAGTGAAATCATCCTTTTAAGGTTTATTGAAATCTCAGACACTCACCTAAATGGAGAAAATTACAAGAACCAAAGAGGGAAGACGAACTCTAACACAGTAGAGACAAAGCCTACTCAAAAGTAAACACACTCACAAAAATTAAAGGAAAACGAAAAAAGAATCAAAGGAATTTTTTAATACAAAGTCACACATCTTATTTATAATAAAGGAAAAAAAAATCTACGTGAATACTATTAGATATAAAATCATATATTTTACAGAGTGTTATTAATCTATATTTTGATAGGAAAATGCTATTTATCACTGTTAATTAATTACTTAGTAAGAATAAATGACCACTCAATAAACAGTAACACAACTCAAATATTTACTCAAAATTTTATGAATTTAATATTGAATTTCATTTGTAATTGTTCGTTATTGAGTGAGAACAGATGATCACTAACCGTTCACAGCTTTTGCCAACTTTATATTTAATATATAAATTTATTTATATTTAAAACCTTATGCATACTACCCAACCTTCACTACTAGACCAATTCTAGTGGCTTTTTATTTATAATTGTTAACCGCTTATGAAAATAAACAAAAAAAATTTATGGCAAAAATAAATATAACAACTTATTAACAAGCATAGTCAATAACAAATTTACGTAGAAATATAAACTAATCAACATTTCTAAATAAATTTCATA